>NBNE01000315.1:0-26228 GCA_002215365.1 Phytophthora megakarya
CCATTTCCACTTTCACATCTTCAACGAACACTTTTCGGTGGGTCGGACGCTTCTGTCGAGCTGTTCTACCGAAATGAAATGTGGAGTATATTCTCGACCACCGAGTGGAAGCTTTGCTCTACTAGTTCTACGGTGGAAAACTCTCCGACGACAATTGAATCACTGAATTCCCGCTTCAGCGAGCGTTTCGTGCGGGTCGAGCGTCGAGGAAATCAAGTCGAGAACTGTAAGTTACAGTCCTGCTGCTTCCGCTAGAGCGGAAAGACTGCAGAAGAGTTTGACACCAAACTTGATGTAGGACTGGAAACGTTATCGCTTTCGCAGCGACTAACGTTGCCTGGTCTGTCTGCCTTCGTTACTGCGCGGTCAGCGCGAATAGAGACTCGATTCATTCGAGAATCGAATCTCTTTAGGTGTCGACAGGATGTACATGATCATCATGATGATATGCTCGTGTATGGAGTGCGATGCATGGAGCGAGGTTACTGCTTGAGGTAACAGAGCAACATCATCGATCTCGTGCCTGTCATCATCTACGCAACCGATCCGAACAAGTGGCTATTATCATTTAGCACACTCTACCACTAGCTCTGGCTGCCTGTCCCTCCTACAAGGAGGATTCTACCCCATTAAATAAAACTCAAACTCTTGCGACGGAGTCGCAAACTTGTATGGTGAATTCCGCCTAAATTTGCCAATACGTTTTGACTTCAAGGATAACGTATTCTCTGAGTCATAGGTTGTGTGGCCCACATAAACCTCCCGATTACAAGCCCTTTGTTGATGTGCATCAGTTCGAGCCTTGCAGTGGCGCAATGACGCGGGTGGTCGCCTAAATTTGCCAATACGTTTTGACATCAAGGATAACGTGTTCTCTGAGTCATAGGTGGTGTGGCCCACATAAACCTCCCGATTACAAGCCCTTTCTTGATGTGCATCAGTTCGAGCCTTGCAGTGGCGCAATGACGCGGGTGGAGGAAAAGCTCGGCCGGGCGTTGGCTCGCCGTCGCGCCGTGGGGACTCTGCGCACACTGCAGGTACCGGACGAGAGTGTTCCCGCAGCCGTGGACTTCTTCTCGAACGACTACCTGGGGTTCGCGCGTTCGCACGAGTTGAAAAATCTCGTGAAGACGCGGCAGGCGGATTTGCAGAGCCAACACGTGCACACATTGGGGGCCACAGGCTCGCGACTCATTTCCGGCAACTCGAATCTGTTCATGCAGACGGAGAAGGAGTTGGCCACGTTCTACAACAGGTAAAGTACTGTTAAGGGGCTTGTGTGAACTGTCCTGACTGATTGTGCTGTTGTCAGTGAGGCTGCGCTGCTGTTCAACTCCGGCTACGCTGCCAATGTGGGCGTCATGTCCTGCATACCACAGGCCGAGGACGTGATCTTGTATGACGAGTTGGTGCACAATTCGTGTCACGAAGGGATTCGCCTGAGTCGAGCGTACGCCAACGACCGCTCTTTTGAGTTCCGACACAACGACCTCGAGGACCTGGAGCGCAAAGTACAGAATTATTCGTCGCCTCCCACTGGAAATGATGCTGGCAACGCTTGCGTGTACGTGGTGGTGGAGTCGCTCTACTCGATGGACGGTGATTTTGCTCCACTGGAGGCCATGGCTGCACTCTGTGAACGCATGGGGGCGTTCCTAATTGTTGATGAAGCTCACAGTACCGGTGTGTACGGCCCTCAAGGTTCTGGTGTTGTACGTGAACTCGGTTTGGAGAAGAAGTACAAGAACGCTTTAGCGTGCCGTGTTCACACTTTTGGCAAGGCCATGGGCTGTCATGGAGCCGTGGTATGCGGCTCGCAAGTGCTGATCGACTACCTGGTCAACTACGCGCGATCCTTCATCTACACCACAGCGTTTCCGTTCGACCAGCTCGTGTCTGTCATCAGTGTGCACGAGTTCAGTGCAGGTCCTACAGCCGACATGTTGCGTCGCCATGTGATCGAGTTGGTGCAGTACTTCAAAGAGAAGGTAAACAACACTCCAAGCATTCCCCGCGACGCACTGCTGGCCAGCGATTCACCAATTCAAGGAGTTGTGTTCGAAGGAAATCATCGCGTGCTCATGGCCTCTCAGCAGATGAACGCGATGGGCATCCGCGTAATTCCCATCCGATCTCCGACGGTGGCAAAGGGTGCTGAGCGCTTCCGCATCGTCATCCACGCCGACAACACTCCGCATGAAGTGAACTTGCTCGTGAACGCTCTCGCCGCCATGTTCGAGGCTCGCCGCAACTCCAAACTATAGAAACTAGACGATTTGGGAACTTTATTAGCTGAATAATTCGTGCTCTTCCAAGATCAAACCTTAGACGGCGTTGTCCACACGTGCAGTGCTCGCCCCAGCACGCAACGTCACCGAGGCGTCGTCCTGCACTGCAGACTTGGCCATGGCTCGCTGCAACAGGCGACCACACCCAATGTTGCCGCTCTGCTCTGCAATGTACAGCGGACTGTGGTGGTCCACGTCTTCTCGGAATGGGTCTGCGTGGTGGTCCAGCAGCAGCTTCACACACAGCGCGTGGCCTCCGAGAGCCGCTAGATGCAGTGGCGTGACGCTGCGTTCGTCCGTGGCGTTGGGGTCTGCGTTGGCCGTCAGCAACAGCCGCGTGCACTCGTTGTGGCCGCCTCGCACTGCGTAATGCAGCGCCGTGAGGTTCTCGGAGCTGCGCGCGTCCACGTTGCGATCCGTAGAGTGGACCCAGCGCTTCACGACGCGGGCGTTGCCCGACTCGGCCGCTTGCCGAGCGAACCCTGGGAGATCTGAGACCGGGTGGATGCCCCCGTTGCCGCCTCGGTCTTCCTCTGCAACGGATTTGTGCTTCTTGCGCAACAACTTGCGCGCCATAATTTGCACCTGCTGCTTCTGGTACGAAGACGCCGACACGACGAAAATGATCACGAAGACGCCGACGACGCCCAGAGCGAGCGCTAGTGGGTGCATTTGAATGCCTTGCGTGGATCCGCCCACGTTGATGCGCGTGTAGTCGTGTGTGGTGGCATCGATGGGCTTCATGAGTATCCTCGAAGGTGATCAAGTTGTGACGCGTATGCCAAACTGAAGAGTGGATGAAATCGTACTTAATAGGTAGTGTCTGGTTGCATAGTGAAACCAAGTGAATCATAAGTTGACGACGATGGATGGCGACTTGTATGGCGGCTTGGAGCTCCCGAAAAAAACCAAGCGCGAGCGGGAAGAAGAGAAGAAAGTGGATAGTAATGAATCTAAAGACGAAGTGAAGCGTCCGCGCGTGGAGAAGAAGCCGCTGGAGTTGCCAGCCACCGTGGCGAAACTCGAGAGATACATGGTAGGTCCGATGACTTTCGCATTTTGTTGTTGCTGACTGTTGCGTTTGCATGCTGCATTTGCATGTTGCATTTTGCAGTTGGTGGACAAGAAATTTGCCAAAGCGAGTGCGTTATTTTGCCAGTTGATGGCGGATCAATTGACTTGCGCGTCGAGTGAAGTTTTCATGAAGACGTTGACGAAGGTGATTGGCGAGAAGGGCGCGAAAATAAGTGGCAAAAAGGAATTCGAGACGTTGATTGAGACGGTGGATGCAAAATCTGCCATACTTTTGAGTGTTGAAGGCAACAAGCGAAACGAGCGAGAGGAGAAGCTGGCGACGTGGAAGTTCTTAGCCATCACACACGCACAACTCTTCACGGACGAAACGTACCAGTTCAGCAAGGCTGCGAAGGCGGTGAAGCTTCGGTTTGAAGATATGGTGAGGAGTAAAGAAGGTCAAGAGACACAAGCGCAACGTTTGCACAATGAGTTGATGCCGCTGTTGCGCACACTTTACAGCAAACTCAACGTCACGTGGGCCACCACAATTGTCGAAGGCGTCCTCGCTCTAGCCACGCGCAACAGACTGCGATTTACCGAGAAGGACCGAGTGGAGATTGATTCGTGGACCAAAGGCATACAAGACCGTCGCAGTGCACCTGCCATTGCTCGATCGGCTGGGTCCGACGCCAGACGCAACATCGTAGCTACCCGTGGATCCTCAACGACTGAGGCAGGCGCGAAAGTACCTGGTAGATACAATCACCCGCTTTTCAACAAAGAGATTTAGTTGGCATATTCGCATGTGGATCGCAGCAGTGAAATACTGTAGTAAAGGTTAGTAAATGTTAGTAAGCTGGAATTGCCCTGTCGCGGATTGTAATGGCACCCGGTTTGCACGAGTTCTGGAAGATTTTTTGATGAATTCCCTCCGCGTTATTTCGAATGGAAGAATCGGTGTTTTGATCGAGGAATTTCTATTAACAATTGACGAGAGCCGCGTTGTGATAGTACCTTCACGAAGCGAAGGAAAATCGTGCTTTCTGATGTTTATTGCGTTCTACCTGGAAGGTATCAAGGAGAAGAAAGTGTCGTACGTCGATTGAATCTGCCCAAGCCTTTGAACTCAGAGGTGTATTTGATGACAAAGAAAAAAGCTCTCGACTGACAAATATTTCACCAGACGATTTGTTCAGTATACCCAAGATAAGGATGGAAACTTCTTGTTGATGGTTATCGTCGAGATGCCTTGACCGATGTACTGTAAAGTGGGTTTGTCGCTTCCGGTTTTATGCGTCGACGAAGGTACTTTGCAGTGGTGGAAGATTGAAAGCGTTTGGTGATGAGCTCTAACTAAAGATTGAATCTTGGGTTATAGACGATTGTGCGGCAGCAGCGGGGAATCCTTAAACTTTTAAACTGATGTATCCGTTTGGGAGGAAAGGAAAACATCAAGGGGATCAAGTTCGGCGTCACTACATCGATGAGTGTAGCAAGGGAAAATACTATCCTTACCGTCATCACGGAAATCTATCTGTCGGTTCGGGGTGTGCGTTAAGCAGAATTGGTGGTTTGGACGAGCAGCTTCACTTATTGGCATCGCGACTACCCGTTCTTCCCTTTCATTTGATTCAATGGCCACTTGTGACGTGTTTTCAAGTGGAAGTAAAGACTCCGGGATCACACATTATCGGTAAGTAAGCAAGACGAAGGTCAAAAAAAATAAATTGCACCTGTTGAATTCTGCGATGGATAAGAACCCATCACTGAAGGGCAGAGATTGTCTGGAGTGTCTGCGAGAATGTCATACCACAATACACCACACCCCAAGGCGTTTGTAACGACCCAGAACAGCTCCAACGTTGGTTCTAAACCAGTTCGAGAGGTGCCTTTGTTTTGATATTTCCAATGGTATGAATATTCCGATACGGTTCAGTTCAGATGCTGTCACTGTCATTGACAGGATCCGAACTTGCTTCAACTTTGAGCATCTTCAAAAGATCGGGTTCGACATGCTGAAATGGCTACCCTTTTCAGTTTTCATAGAGCGTCCTTGCCGAATTTTCAGCACATCGTCATGTGAAGCGATGCTTTCGGCGTCATCAGTCTCAATTGGACAGGACGAGGAAGAAGTCAGTGAGGAATCTCCAAGCAGAAGCGAGGCCAACCATCAGAAGGCAATGTCGATGCTGCTGCTACTTCCGGTTCTACTTGGCTGGCTGGGTGATACAATACACGCTGCAGACACGCTGTGTTCACTGCCTCCCGTCACGTATGCCATCGCAAAGGAGACGTATCCGGACTCTGCTTTCGCACTGGATCACCTCGACAGCTTGGGTATCGCCACCTGGTATTCTGATCGCGACGTCAACGGCAACGCTACCCAGACAGCGGTGGACCTTGTCGACTCATGCCCCGAGTCGTCCAGACTGAATGTGGTGGTGTACGGACTGCCGAACAAAGACTGCGATGCCGGGTATTCCAACGGCAATAGTACAGTGAAGACGGGCGAGGACTACCGAGCGTTCATTAGAAACTTGACTTCACTCGTTGGAGAGCGCAAGGTTCTCTACGTGCTGGAACCGGATGCGGTAGGGCTGCTTGCCAATCAAGGCTGTGCAGAGGAATCTGGATACCAGAGCAATCTGACCACCGCCATCTCGCTTCTGTCAGAGAACCCGAACGCAGAGATTTACCTCGACGTGGGCTTCTGGACACTGGAGAAATCGGATACCGCAGATATTGTGGCTCAGATCGTGAAGGAACTAGCTCAAACTGGTCGTGTGAAGGGTATTGCGCTCAACACGTCGAACTATCGCTCGACGACTCAGATCGCTGAGCTCTGTACGAATTTCCAAACAGCGGTAGGCTCCACGGACATGACGTGTGTTATTGACACGTCGAGGAACTTTCAAGAGTTTGCGAACGCTTCCAGTTCGGCTTGGTGCAACGTGATCAAAGCAGGAATTGGTGCGCCACCCACGAACGTCACAGATCTGGATAACATCGACTACTGGGTCTACTTGAAGCCTCCCGGAGACAGCGATGGAACTTGCGAAGACGAGTCAGAGGATTCGATGCGAGGACCACAAGCTGGCGAGTTCTTTAACGACCACTTTATCAAGCTGTGGAACCAGGGCTACTTCGTGAACACACTGCAAATGGCCACCATCTACGACCCCAACGCAGAGCCTTCAAGCTGCCCTTCACAATTGCATGCTACCTGGACTGTAACAGTGTTGACTACAATGTTGTTGTATGTACATCAATGGTAAGCGTTTGAATGGCAATCAACAGAATCTTACATGTACCACTAGTCCCTACTATTGATAGCAATGAATGAATGAATCTACCCCATGTGCTCATCAAGTCTGGTAGATAACGTAGAGATGACGGTCGTAATGAGCAACGCAGTTCAAAGTCTGACTCATTCGGTAGGTGCTGCTGGTGGATGCGTGCATTTGTCCTTATCTTACCACTAGTCTCTACTAGCAATGAATGAATGAATCTACCCCCATGTGCTCTAAAAATTAGTCATCAAGTCTGGTAGATAACGTAGAGATGGCGGTCGTAATGAGCAACGCAGTTCAAAGTCTGTCTGACTCATTCGGTAGGTGCTGCTGGTGGATGCGTGCATTTGTCCTGCAAAATCGGCTTGAACAGTAATTGGTGGCGATCCGTGGTCCGTCTACTGGTTACATTCATTTGCCAGAACACACGCGTGCGAATCGGATCCCACTCGCGTCTTCCCTACAAAAGTGTGCTAATGGCGCTTGTAGAGACTTGTCGTGGTGGGAATTACGTGTACTTCAGCAGAACTTGACCTCACCAGAACACACGTGCTTCTCAGTGGAGGCCGGTCATGGTTTTGTGCACGAATTCGTCGATACAAAGATGGATTCATCCTGTCGCGATAGGGCGACAAGCCTGCGATATCCCTCCACCGAACCGAGGCAGGCCACGCATGCAACGCCCAAAGCTAGAAAACGCCTGCCGTGCGCTACGCTGTTCGAAGCTGCAGCGTACGCCAGGCAGAGAACCCATGTCGACAAGAAGGTCTCAGCAGCATGGACTGGAGCACCTACCATTGGTCATCACCGCAGGTTTGGTAACACCGAGGTCGGCACCACCTGTCGAAAGTTTGGACTCCAAACGCGACACATATTAAGCCCGTTCCCCGTAAGCGTGAAATGTTGCACGAGGGTCTGCTGTGGAGACTTCCGAGAGACTGAGACTGAGACTGTGGCGCAGCTTGCAGAGCTCGAGATGTGTGTCGTGCCGGTTCTTCTCCACATGTCAATTACGAACGGCGACCGTCGTGACGTTGCAGCGCCCTAAGAAGGTCCATGCGCAATAAAGACTATGCTTCCCGCACTTTTACCGAACCCGCCTCTGCAGACCACGCAACGAGCTGCTTCCTGCCGCTCCGTTTGAGCCAGCAGACTCGAAAAAGACCCCGACAGCAAAGATGTTCCGCAAGTTCGCTGTCTGCACGGCCGTGTTGGTGGCCGTACTCTCCAACGATGCGCTGGCCCTGCAGCAGGGCGGCTCCTTCACGCCCACTACGGGCGGCAACCAGGACGACTCGTACACCACCACGGGCACTAAGGCACCAGTCGTGACGCAGCCGCCCGTGCCGGCGACGACCGCTCCGGAGGCGACACCTTCCACCCCTGTCTCCACTCCTTTGATCCCGGCTTCGACGCCTTCCACTCCCGTCTCGACACCGGCTGTGACTACCCCCACGTCGACCCCGGCAGCGACTACCCCGACACCGGAGACTCCGGTTACCGAGGTTCCGGCCACCACCCCCACGACGCCCGAGATCTCGACTACGGGCACGAAGGCGCCTTCGGTGACTCCGGCTGCCACCACCCCTACGACCGAGGAGGGTTCCAACCAGAACACTCCTTCCGTCCCGACGACGGGCACCAAGGCTCCGTCGGTGACCCCGGCTGCCACGACTCCGACGGCCGAGCAGGGATCGCACCAGACTGACTGCAACCCCAACTTCCCCACAGAGGAGACGGAGGCCCCTGTCGCCACCCCCGCCGCTACGACGGCCACCCCCGATGTGACACCTGCTGCCACGACGCCGTCGACCAAGGGAGGAGTGACAACCCCCTCCCCCACCACCTCGACGGACGTGGAGAGCTCAGCATCGAAGACCGAGGACTCGGGTAGCAACATTGAGCAGACCGCTCAGCAGGCGACGACCAAGTCGGGAGATGACAATGGCAACAGCACCAACTCCAGTGGGATTCTCTTGGGCGTCTTCGGCACGGTGGCCGCTGTGGCAGCGGTCGGTACCGTCGCCTCGCAAATGAAGAAGCACCGTGAAGCTGACGCTGCATTGGCCACCCCCGGTGACAGCGAGAACATCCACATTGAGATCAAGCGCACGCCTGCAGGCGGCAGCACGATCCTGTAAGGCGCCGGTTATGCCTTGGATCGTAAATCTCGCAGTGTATGAGGTCTGTTTATCTAGCTAACCCCAGTGGATAAGGTTAGCTTCCCACTTAGTATCTCCAACTCAAAGGGCAATTTTGAACGCGTTGGAGGATAAGGTATCCGTATTACCTAGACACCATTCCAATGTATTAGGCATTCCCTTTGAGTTGACTCCATGTTGAATTGGTGATGTTGCATGACGCTGCACTGCATCGGAGACTGACTTTCTGGCTTCAGCATCATTGGGGCTGGGTCGGCTATAGAGTTATAGAGCAGGGTGAGGCGAACCATCGTCGTCCGTGCAATGGGCGACGGTGCTGAGTGTCGAGAAGTTCAAAATGATGAACGTTATGCTGCTTCAACGTCAGCGTAACGCCGTCGCAGTGAAAGCCTCGAAGTCTCGTCGTAGGGATCAAATGGTCAAAGCCGTCGACGTGTCAAGCCAGATGCAGACACAGCGACCTCCATCTGGGCGCGGGTCCCGTAGATTGGCCAGGATAGAATTTCACGATGGTAACAGCGTTCTTCCGCCGCGCGCTTGATCTTCTTCAGTGTCTCTGGTTGCTGTAGTGCGGCCGAACCAGATGCTCCGTAGCACTCGACAATTTGCTGCTCTCGAACAGCCAAAGGGTCTTGTGTAGGCTTAGATCATGTTACACTCCTTTCGGTCGGCTGTGACAGTCGCGTTCCTGCTGGCATGGGCTGGGGTGGGGATAGTTCAAGCTGATACCTTGTGCTCGTTGCCGCCAGTGACCTACGCGAAAGCCAAAGCCGCGTACCCGGCGTCGGCGTTTGCCATCGAAGCGCTGGAGAAATATGGGATCGCGACCTGGTACTCGGACCGCAAGGCGAACGGAGACTACGCACAGACAGCTGCCGACCTCGTGGCAACCTGCCCCCAAGACTCACGGATTAGTGTCGTGGTCTACGGCTTGCCCAACAAGGACTGCGCAGCCAAGGAGTCTGCGGTCGGCAGTACCGTGCAGTCTGCCGCGGACTATGTGGCCTTCCTCAATACTCTCACGTCGGCCATCGGCAACAGGAAGATCATGTATATTCTCGAACCGGATGCCATCGGACTGCTAGCAGACACCACAGGTTGTGGCCAAAGTGCAGGATATCTAGCCAACCTGCAGACGGCCATCAGTCTGCTGTCCAAGAACGAGAACGCCCAAATCTATCTCGACGTGGGCTACTGGACGCTCGAGTACCCGGCCAGCTCCACCGCCGTGGCAAACATCGTCAAATAACTCGCAACTGCCGGCTCAAAGGTTAAAGGTATCGTGCTTAATACTTCCAACTATCAATCCACCAGCGCGTTGGCGACACTCTGCAACAACTTCCAGACTGCAGTTGGCTCCACAGACCTCCACTGTGTCTTCGACACGGGACGTAATTATCGCGGCGGACCAGCTTCTAAGGAATGGTGCAATGTCAAAAATGCAGGCATCGGAATGTTGCCTACGAGCCAAACAGGCCTCAGCAACGTCGATTATTTCATTTGGGCCAAGCCGCCTGGAGACAGCGACGGCACATGCGATGGCCGGACGGGCGATTCGATGCACGGTCCGGGCGCAGGTGTCTTCTTTAACGAGCATTTTCAGTCGCTCTGGAACCAAGGGATCATGGTTGCTGAAAAGGGGTTCCGTGCCATTGACGGCACGGTGCGCAGCGCAACAGGATCGACCGCTTCATCACCGGATCAGGAACAGCAACAAACCCAACAGCAGGACGAGCCTGCCACTAATAACGCTACAGCTCCATCAACAACGGACACACCTTCTACTACTTCAGCAAAGTCCAATGCCGGACAGACAGATTACGAGTCAGAAGAAAGGTCTCTACCCGATCCGGTTCTAGCTCCAGCTAAAGCTCCAGATCAAGATCAAGCTCAGCCTCCTGCTCCTGCATCGCCGCCGGCTTCGACGTCGATTCCCGTGTCCAAAGCCGCTGGCGGCGAACAGATTACGAACGGCTCCGGCACCACCGCAATGGGGACGAGTGTGATCGTCTTGATTGCACTTGTGGCTGGAGCAGTGGTCATTCTCGCTGCCATCGTGGGTATCCGCCGTCGACAGAGGAAGATGGTGGATGCTGTCAAGACCCCCGAGCTGTCGGCGTTGGCCCCGTTGCCTACGGCAATGCTAAACTTCCGGCCTCAATCGACTGCACTGGCACGCGACTCCAACATCCTCTAGATAGAGTTGGAGCAGCTTAAAACTAATGAATGTGTTGAAGTCTACGGATGATCAACAATTATGACGTTGGTCCGGATCACTTCAACGTGGTCCAGAAGATCGTTGCATCTTCACTCACCCATAAGTGAGACTTTCGAGTGCAGGATCCTTGTCACCTCATACTTCAAATTGCAGCTTCGATATCAAGATGCCCGTTCCTCAGACGTACCGTGCGTATCAATACGACCACTACGGCCCTCAGGCTGAAGAACTCAAGTTCCGTCTGTCCGTAAAACGTCCGGAGCTCGGTCCCAAGCAAGTGCGCATTAAAGTTGTCAGTGCCGCCATCAACCCCATCGACTACATCCTGTTGGAAGTGGCCGGCGAGGCCTTCACCGGCAAAGTGCCGACTGCCGAGCACCCGTTCGGCATCGGGTTTGATGCGGCCGGCACCGTCGTGGAGGTCGGTAGCGAGGCCAAGCGCCTGAAAGTGGGCGACCAAGTGTACGCCATGACGCCCTTCACTGCGTGCGGCACAGTAGCCGACTACGCCGTCCTCGACGAGGACCTCGTGGCTCTCAAACCCCACAACTTGACCTTTGACCAAGCTGCAAGCATTCCTCTTATCGGCCTCACCAGCTACCAAGCGCTACTGGAGCACGCGAAGATGCAGAAGGACGAGACGGTGCTCATTCTCGGAGGGAGCAGTGCTGTTGGCATGTTCGCCATTCAGCTGGCTCATGCCATTGGAGCGCGTGTGGTCGCCACCACGAGCGCAAAGAACGCCGAGTTCATCCAGGGCCTTGGCGCAGACAGCACCATCAACTACCACACGCAGCAGTGGGGCCAGGAGCTCCACCCGCACTCGGTGGATGTGATTTACGATTGCGGCATGGAAGCGAACGCGTGGAA
Source organism: Phytophthora megakarya (assembly GCA_002215365.1). Classification (NCBI taxonomy): domain Eukaryota; phylum Oomycota; class Peronosporomycetes; order Peronosporales; family Peronosporaceae; genus Phytophthora; species Phytophthora megakarya. The sequence goes on from NBNE01000315.1 coordinate 11,846, forward strand.
CACGGATGCCCAGTTGATCTTGAAGCAGAACACGGGACGCTTTGTGTCGCTGTTGCCACTGACGGAACCTGTTGAGCCGGCCAAGTTCGGTGCCAAGAACTGTGGCAACATACTCGTGTACCCGACAGCCGCGGGGCTCGATGAGATCACGACGTATCTCGAGAAGGGAACCATCGTCCCCATCATTGACACGGTTTATGAGTTTGAAAAGCTCCAAACGGCCTTGACGAAGCTCAAAGGGAGACACGCACGTGGCAAGCTGGTGATCAAGGTGAATCCTGAAACCTAAGCGTAGTTGGAGAATTGAGTGGCGGCATGATGAGAGCACCTGAAGTTTGCACTTAGCAACGAAAGACTCGAAAGCAAAATGTATTGAATGACAGAGTTCTTTGAAGAACAAAGCTTGCGCTGCTTACTGCTGCGCCACCTCGATGATGATCTTGCCCTTGGCGCGGTGTGACAGACAGATCTTCATGGCGTCGATGACATTTTCTAGCGGATGCACCGAGTCGATGATCGTCTTGAGTTTGCCAGCCTCAGCTAATTTTTTCAACTCCAGCAAGAACTCGGTGCACGGCGCGTTGAAGATTTGGTGCAGGGTGGCGCCGATAGTCGACTCCACGGGGTTGTCGATGGTGCCGATGGTCACGAAAATGCCAGTCTGCTCCTTGAGAGTTCTCTGGGCCTCCACATTCCACGACGTGGCCTCGAAGTCGCAGTCGTAAATGAGGTCGACGGAGTGCTCGGCCAACACGTCGCTCCATCTCTCCTTGGTGTAGTCAATGACTTGGTCAGCACCAAGCGATTGGACCAGTTCGACGTTGCGGTGGCTGCAGGTAGTGATCACTTCAGCTCCGACAGCTTTTGCTATCTGAATTGCGTACGAGCCCGTGCCGCTGCTTCCACCGATAATCAGCACACACTGACCCTTTTGCAATTTGCCGTACGTGTGGATCGCCTGCCAGCTAGTCTGACCAGCCAACGGCACACCAGCTGCTTCGTTCCACGACATGTTGGTCGGTTTGGGTGCGAGGAACTTCGTGTCCACGTTGATGTATTCACCAAAGCTGCCGATGGCGTCGAGCCACGGCATGGCGTAGACCTCATCGCCGATCTTGTAGTCCTTGACGTCGCTGCCGATTTCGACCACCTTACCGGCCAGATCGAAGCCAAGACGGAAGGGTTCCTCGGGCGTTGGCTTCGAGGACACTAGGGCTGGTCCGTACTGGATCATCTTGTAGTCGATCGGGTTCAACGCAGCACTGAAGATCTTGACACGCACTTCACCAGCACGTAGCGGCTTTTGCTCGGCCTTCGGATTGAACTTGATCTCGTTCAGAGGATCTGGACCAAAACTTTCGTACTGGTAAACCTTGAATGTACCGGGGATCGATGACATGGTGAAGTCAGTGAGGTAGCGGGAAGTTTGATGAATGAGGTTCTGATGGCGCTCACACTTGGCCAGCTCTTATTTGTTCGGTAGCAATTCCGTAAGCAAGATCTCATGACGTATTCGTGTTGATTTTCTAGCTTGAAGGCTCTCGATGCGTTAGCTGAATCTGTTGACGTATTGGCTCGTAAGAAGGAACAAATATCTAACGCAGCATACTCGGTTAGCATGCAGAAGAGGTAGTGAAAGAGAATACAATAATCTATTGTCTCATGTACAGAACGCATTTTGATGATGGAGACAATCTACATGACGGGGACTGGACTGTTTGGATACATCTCACACCAATTACAATGAGCGCAGACGCTTTTTGGCCTTACAAGCACTGCGTTTTGGAGTAGAATAGGATTGCTGTGCGGTGTCTGACTGATCAGTAGTGACAGGTGAGGTTGTAGCTGGCATTGTTGTTGACGGAGCTGAAGATTCGGTCTCCGGTGCAAATGTGGGGGCAATTGTAGCTGTCGTGGCGGTCGGGACTTCAGTTGAAGTGGTGCCAGCTGGACCAACAGTCCCTGCTGCTGTGTCTTCCTGGATCCAGCTTGAACTGCCTGTCGCAGAAGTGCTTGTTGGGGGTGCTGTGGTTTGGTAGGGTTGATTTTGTCCTTGGTTGGCGCTGCTGTCATCCGAGCTTGGAGTATAAGAACTGGAGCTATCGCCGATCTTGGACATGCCCTGCTCGCTCACAAAGTAGCCTTGGTCCCAAAGTTGCGTAAAACCCTCGAGATAGAAGGACCCAGCCTCGGGTCCGCCCAAGCATGTGCCATCGCTCTCTCCAGGAGGCTTGATCCACATGAAATAGTCAATGTTTGAGATGCCGGTGCTCGACGAAGGCGGCTTGCCGATACCAGCAGTGGCGACATTGCACCAGTCGGTCGTAGGGTTTCCATTGTAGTTCCTCGACGTATCCACAGCACAAGTCATGCTAGTGGACCCCATAGCCGTCTGAAAATTCGTGCAGTACGTGGTGCACTCGTCGTTCGACCGGTAGTTGGACGTGTTGATAGTTACTCCCTTCACTCGACCACAAGTACCGATATCCTGCATCGCTGTGGCCACTTTGCCCGCGCTGTCGCTGTTGGCAAGCATCCAGTAGCCAATGTCGATATAGAGCTCTGAGTTTTCGTTCTTGGATAATGCCTCGACTGCAACTTTGAGGTTATCGAGGTATCCGGCCGATGCACCACATCCACCATCTTGTGTTAGGAGACCCAGTGCGTCCGGTTCTACGACGTACAGCACTTTGCGGTCGCCAACGGCATCGGTGAGCTCCTTCAAGAAAACTTTGTAGTCGTCGGAGCTGGTCACACTTCCCCCTGACGAATACCCAGCAGCGCAATCCTTGTTGGGGATACCATACACCACAATGCTGAGGCGTGAGTCCTCCGAACACTGGCTCATCAACTCGGACATCATGTCCGAGCGCTCCTGAGGAGTTTGACGGTCAGTGAACCACGACGCAATAGCATAATTTCCCATCGTCTTAATGGCGCTGGTGAGCTCCGGATGATCCAACTTGGCCCCCGTGTACGAGTACGGCACAATAGAACAGAGGTCCTCGGCGTTAACAAGATCAGGTGAAGACGACAAAACCAATGCCATGCAGGACACGACGGCGGCGACTAGGCGCGAATGGAGGATGTTGCTGAGCATCACGTTGCCTCGCGGTTTGTTGGGAATGTGTTGTGTGGCCCTTGGCAAGTTGCAGAATGAACATTGCTGCGAACCACCTCAACCTGGGCAGTACAGCTAGCAGGACGATGGTCTGAGTGTGCTAGTGGCGTCTAGACAGATGTGGTCGTTTCCGGGAAAAGTGTCAAGCATGGTGCTTAGTTGTCCGGACTGGACGCAACTCGACCAAAGCTCTGCCAAGCAGGCGCTGCAGCTACAACGACAACCATTGAGTTGAGTTGAGGCTTTCGCCGTTCGAGCGCCATCTGCTCACACAGAACACGCAATAGTTCGCCGAAACGCGAATAACTATCTGAGGCACACGCGATCGTGCGCTTTAAGTTCCGATGTAGACTTGACGGATCTAGAATGTTTGGTCTAGCTACTGGTGTTTGCATGAAAGTGAGGCGTACACTTGACGCATCGCATTCTAGGGACGGTTTTCAAAAGAGAAACAGCGCATTTGGGGAGGCACATCGCCAAAACCAGCTGATCGTAACTTGATTTCTGAATGTCGAGCTGGTACGAGCTACACAACTTTTGGAATTGTAGGGTGTCGTCGTGCTCTAATGCGTACTTGCATTGTAGTTATGAAGCATCGCATTACATGTAATGCAGATGTAAGTTGCTGTCACGAGTCGTGACAGCAACTTGAGACTCACGAGCAGTGTGTTATCCTGAGATCTGCAGAGCCCACCACGATATGAGTTGAAGTCAACTTCAACATGTGTAGGTCTCAAAATGTTCGTAACAACATACACTTGGATATTTCAGCTACGATACTGCACTGCTAGGATTTTCAAATGCATCTACATTTATTGACCCGGACAAACGAGTTTGATCACTTCGATAGAACGTCTAAACAGGCACAAAACATTCAACTACAGTTTACGAAGACGCTTCTTAGTCTTGCACGCCCCCGTTTGCGAAGTTGAGGTAGTAGGTGTTGGAGTGGCAGTCGTGACAGTAGGCGTAGCAGTAGTGACGATTGGAGTAGTTGTGGTGGCAATCGGAGTCGCCGTTGTGGTTGTTGGAGCTGTCACCGTACTTTGGGACGAGCCGGTGTCCGCCGGGGCAACTGTACCAGCAGCAGCGGACTGGGTAGAACTACCGTACTCCTGGCCGATTGAGGAAGTTTGGTCCACGCTGCTCCCTGCAGTCTGGGCACTGGTTTGACTGCTTGTTTGAGTTCCTATCTGGCTACTGGTTTGAGTTCCTGACTGACTGCTCGTCTGACTCGTGCTGTTGCTGCCCGAGATCGTGGACATGCCCTGGGAGCTGACAAAGTACCCTTGGTCCCATAGCATCTGGAAGCCTTCCTGGTAAAAGCTACCAGCGGTCACACCTGTGAGCGAATCACTTGAGTAGGAGGTGTCTGTGCAGACGCCGTCACTCTCTCCAGGCGGTTTGATCCACATGAAATAGTCGATGTTCGAGATGCCGGTGCTCGACGAAGGTGGCTTACCGATCCCAGCAGTCTTGACATTGCACCAGTCACTACTAGGAGAGCCATTGTAGTTCCTCGACGTATCCACCGCACAAGTCATGCTGGTCGATCCCATGGCAGTCTGAAAGTTGTTGCAATACGTGGTGCACTCGTCTGTAGAGCGGTAGTTGGACGTGTTGATTGTGACCCCCTTTAGAGTACCCGAAGCGCTCAACTCGTTGATGATCGTAGCGACTTCCGCTGCATTGGTCGAGTCGGCGAGCAACCAATAGCCGACATCCACGTACAGTTGAGCGTTGGAATTCGCTGACAGAGCAGCCACGGCGATCTTGAGGTTGTCCAGGTATCCGGCCGATTCACCGCAGCCGCCATTGGCCAGTAGGCCGACGGCATCCGGCTCAACAATGTAGAGCACCTTGCGGTCGCCAATTGCCGTAGTCAACTGCGCTAGGAACGACTGATAGTCGCTCGTGCTTTGAACCGTTCCGGAAGACGAGAGTCCAGCATTGCAGTCCTTGTCGGGGATGCCATACACTGCGATAGTCATGCGGGAGTCCTCGGAACATTGATTGGTGATGCTGGACAGCATACTCGAGCGATCCGAATCCGAGAGGCGATCCGTGTACCAGGCAGCGATGGAATACTGCTCAATCGTTTCCAATGCAGTTGCAAGTTGTGGGTAGGTCGTCTTGGCCCCAGAGTACGAGGACGGCGCGATTGAGCACAGATCTTCAGCAGAGGCAGTTGAATAGGACCACGCCAACGAGGCCATGGCGAATGACGAACGTAGAAACTTGACCATTGTGTTATGCGAGTCGCTTAATGCAAATTGCAGAATGAGCGTCTGCAGTGCACAGCTTCTTACGCCGTTGATGGGGCTGATCGGGCCTTCATCTGCTTGGAGACGTTGGCTCTGCAGCTATCGCCACTTGACGCAAGTGCCAGCCGGGAATGCCGGCCGAATGGCGCGTGGTTGCCCGCAGACACAGCAGCCACACCAAGACGCAAAGATTGTGACGGAGTTCTGATTTGTTGTGTTATTGCGCCGACCGTCCCACCCGCATCAACAAGGTGTCAGCAGCATGAGCAGTCAGAGCCCACGTGCGGATACAGCTGGTGCTGAGGTGGTGCAGCGTTCAAAATGATCTGACAACATGGAGCTTGGCGTGCTGAAGCCTCCACCGGCCTCTAACTCGAATGCTATCGATGGCCGGTGGATAGTTTTGATCACGCGGCGCCACGATGAAAGTGTGTGAAGTGCTAAACTCGAGCGAGGAAGTTGAGACGGGAGTCGCAGCGTGACGCAAAAGATCGCATCCACGCATTTCGGTGACTGCGCTTCAAGGAACTGACCACTACAGTTGGACAGAAAGGTCCACCCGCTTAACTCGACGACGAGACAGCAGATCGGATTGCACACTTCCACACACGCGAATGGCTGCGGACCTCGCGCCATCGATTAAACAACAAGCTCAGCTTTTACGGCTTGTACCCTCCCTGAGTTGAGAATCTTTGAATACAAAAAGTTTCGTTTATTTACATTCGACAATCACTTATACTACTACATGGACACCTTTGTCTTACAGGTTGCGTCTGCGAAGTTTTACCTTGCACTTCGTACCATCAGTTGAGGGTGTTGATGAGGACGGAGCCGCAGTGAGCGGTTGGGTAAGTGCAGCCGATGGAGCTGGAGTTGGAGCTTCAATCAGTGGTTGAGTCGGCATCGGAGTTGCTGGACTGGGGGTACCAGTCGGAGCTGACGTCGGTGTAGAGCTCTGAGAGGCGCCGGAGTCTACCGGAGCCACTGTGCCAACCGGAGACGTTTGGTCCACACTGTTGCCACTTGTTTGACTGGTTTGTTGCGTCACGTCACCCGTGCCATCGGCGATCGACTTCAAGCCTCCTTCACTCACAAAGTAGCCTTGATCCCACAGCTTCGTAAAGCCGTCCAAGTAGAACTTGCCAGCTTCAGTTCCACCCGAACAAGTGCCGTCGCTCTCTCCAGGAGGCTTCACCCACATGAAATAGTCAATGTTTGAGATGCCGGTGCTCGACGAAGGCGGCTTGCCGATACCAGCAGTGACGACATTGCACCAGTCGCTCGTAGGGTTTCCATTGTAGTTCCTCGACGTATCCACAGCACAAGTCATGCTGGTGGACCCCATAGCCGTCTGGAAATTCGTGCAGTACGTGGTGCACTCGTCATTCGACCGGTAGTTGGAAGTATTGATAGTTACTCCCTTCAGTTTGCCGCATGCGCCCAGCTCTTTCATGATCGGAGCAATCAGAGCTGCGTTCGTCGAGTCTGCGAGCATCCAATAGCCGACATCCACATACAACTCAGCATTGGTGTTCGCGGACAGGGCTTCGACAGCTACCTTGAGGTTGTCTAGGTACCCAGCTGATTGCCCGCAACTCCCCTCTTTGGCGAGCAAACCGACCGCGTCAGGCTCTACAACGTACAGCACTTTGCGATCGCCGACAGCACCAGTGAGTTCCTTCAAAAATGCCTTGTAATCGTCAGTACTCTTCACACTTCCTCCAGATGAATATCCTGCGTCGCAGTCCTTGTTGGGGATACCGTAGACCACAATGCTGAGGCGAGTGTCCTCGGAGCATTGGCTGAGCATACCGCTTATCATGCTTGATCGTTCGTCGCTCGACATGCGGTCCGTGAACCACGAAGCAATTGCATGTTGATCGAGCGCTTCCAACGCTTTCGAAAGCTCCGGGTGGTCGGTCTTGGCTTGCGCGTACGAATTCGGGGAGATCGAACACAGATCTTCAGCGACAGCAAAACTAGAAATCCCCGCTAGCAGCACGGACGCAGTAGTGACGATAGCTGTGCGCAAACGCGGGATCCCGAACACCATTCCGCTGGATAACACTTAAGGGTCGAGAAGAGTGTAGTTGCAGACTTGGTCTTGCAAATTGCAGAATGGTCGACTAGCTTGTGCTCTTCGAGCACAAGTCGATAAGGTCAAGACAGCGAGGACAAACCTTGTGCCAGCAGTTGTCGGCTATCGATTTCGAGGTCACAAGAGCTCACATGTCAACAAGATATTTGCGGCTCTCTACCGAGGTCTGCGTTAAATGGATCAGTCGATGACGCATGCTTCCAAATCAACAGAGCAAACCCTATATGGAGCCATACGACCACGGGATAAGGCAAAATACACTAATGTCGTATTTGAGCAGATGTCTGTCGCCTTGAGTTACGACACAATTGCTCACAAGCTGCTGAATCAAGGAAGCTGCATGACTTACACTCAGGCGTTTGAAGATAAATACTAGAGAGCTGTACGATGCAGTTGCTGAATACTTGTCCGCCCAGTTCCACGACACTTGTCGAAGCATCTTGTCAAAGTATCGGGACAGTGCACACTTTGAAACAAGCAACTGCGGTTGTGAGCATCCGAGTTCTAGTTTGAACATCGAAGGAACCGATATGTTATTTAAGGAAAACACAAGTTTCTTGATGATCAATAGGGAGCGTCTACATGAAGAGTTCATTGTTTCACTGTCGTGGTGAGTGTATAAGAATGTGCAACGCCACTCATACTTTACTCCTCATCCAGAATATCTACTCGATCGTAATGCGTGTTGGTTCTCGAAAAGGTCGTCCGACTGTCTAAACCGTGGCAACCACGATGATGATCTTGCCTTGAACACGGCCCTCCATCTGCTCTTTGATGGCTTCCGTCAATTCTCCCAAAGGATAGACTGAGTTGATGACAGTCCTGAGCTTGCCTGCCTCGATCAATTTCGTGAGGGGTTCCAGGTATGAGCTCGAGGAACGAGCAAAAATGCTGAAGCGGGTAGCTTTGATCGGAGACTGGACTGGATCATTCGTTTGGCGGGCTCCGGCAAGAGTGACAAACACGCCCGTGGATGGTTTAAGCACCCTCTGTGCCTCGCAGTTCCACGAGTTCGGTTCAACCGCACAGTCGAAGATCAAATCCACCGAGTGTGGGGGCAGCGCTTCGCCCCATTTCTCTTCTGTGTAGTCAACGACTCTATCCGCTCCAAGAGACTTGACGAGGTCAGTGTTGCGAGCACTACACGTTGTGACTACCTCAGCACCAATTGCTTTGGCGATCTGGATCGCGAACATGCCGCACGAACTCCCACCACCAAGGATCAGGACACGCTGCCCCGCTTTCAAGTTGCCATAGTCCACGAGCGACTGGTAGCTCGTTTCTCCAACTGTTGGCACCCCAGCAGCCTCCATGAACGACATGTTAGTCGGCTTTGTCGAGAGAAATTTGGCACTGAGGTTCACGTACTCGGCAAACGTTCCCGATTGTGTCACGTCCGGCATTCCGTAGACTTCGTCCCCCACTTGTAGGCCGTTCACTTCGCCAGGACCAACCGCGACGACAACACCGGCGACGTCGAAACCTGAACGAATCGGGTTTTCAGGTGATGGGGTCTTGCCCAGAAAATGTTTTCCGTACTTGAGCATGCGAAAGTCGATGGGATTCACTGCTGCACAGTGAACTTTGACGCAAACTTCGGTCGCTGCAAGCGGTTTGAGGGTGGCGCCTGGATTGAGTCGGAGAACTTTCAGAGCGTCACCAAACTCGCGAAACTCGAAGGCGTTAAACGCAGCAGGAACGGGGTTCATCTTGACTGGGTATGTTGGAGGAAGCAAATTGATGAATGACCAGACATGCTTCAAGAAGATCGGTTCGGTGCTTTACATGTTAACCCTTTAAACACGCTAAGAGATGGTGTGTCCATCTACCGGATACTGAGCCGCCAAGCGAATTAGCGTCACGGAATCAATGATGCCCACATCAACGTCTAACGATTACTCTTGATGAGTGTTGATTTGAGGCTAACATATTTCGAGCTACTCACACCGAGTAATGCAGATGAAGATTTTTTATACATGACAATTGAGGCGAAATTACGAGGTGATGCTGTACAAACACTACGTTGAAGGACTCAGACTACAGAAACGACGGAAGTCATCTCACAACTTAAAGTTTGCGGATTCGGCGCCTCACCTTGCAGTTGCTCGACTGTGCTGTAGGAGCCTCAGTAACAGGGGCTTCCGTCGCTGTTGGGGTGGCAAGGGTGGAAACTGGAGTGACCGGAGCCGTAGTCTCGGTGGCTTGAGACGCACTGCTGTCGGTAGTCTGTGACGATGAATCGTTCCCGGCGCTAGAATCCTGTGTGGTCGGAGACTCGCTGTTGTCCGAAGTAGACTGAGATGCAGTGTCATCCGTACTGGCGGACGAAGTAGTCGGAGAGGAAGGCGTATCGGTGGTCTGAGAAGCGCTGGCATCCGTCGTTTGAGAAGCACTGGCGTCCGTGGTTTGAGACGAAGTGGTCTGAGAAGCACTAGTGTCCGTGGTTTGAGACGACTGCGTCTGCGAGCCCTTGCCGCCTTTCCCGATCGTGTTCATGCCGAGCTTGTTGACAAAGTATCCTTGGTCCCAAAGCTTGGTAAAGCCTTCCTTGAAGAACCCTCCGGCCGCAGGTCCGCCCGAGCACGTGCCGTCACTCTCTCCAGGTGGTTTGATCCACATAAAGTAATCGAGGTTGGTCACATTGGTCTCCGATGTCGGTGGGTAGCCGATACCAGCCTCCAAGACGTTACACCAGTCAGTCGTGGTTGGACTGACGTAGTTTCGAGAAGTATCGGCGACACAGCTCATCGTGGTGGAGCCCATGGCTGTCTGGAAGTTCTTGCACAACTCGGTAATTTGGGACGTTGAACGGTAGTTGGAAGTGTTGATGGTGATGCCCTTGAGGGTTCCTGACTTGGCCAGATCCTTCACGATAGTCACCACCTTGGAGCGCTGAGCCTCGTATTCGAGGGTCCAGTAGCCGACGTCCACGTACAGTTCAGCGTTGGTGTTTGCCGAAAGAGCTTCGACCGCAACTTTGAGGTTTTCGAGGTACCCAGCCGAAGACCCACAGCCACCTTCCTCAGCGAGTAGACCAAGAGCATCAGGCTCGACAACGTACAGAACCTTTCGCTTGCCGACCGCAGTGGTCAATTCGGACAGGAACTTTTTGTAGTCTGCGGTGTTCGACACTGATCCGCCAGACGAGTATCCGGCGTTGCAGTCCTTCTTGGGGATACCGTAAACTACAACGGTCATGCGGCTGTCCTCTGAGCATTGGGTGGTGAGGTCCTTGAGCATTTTGGCACGATCGGCTGTGGACAAACGATCGGTGTACCAAGCTGCGATCGAGTACTCCTCCACGGTTTTGATTGCGAACGCGAGATCGGGGTACTCAGTCTTAGCGTTGGCGTATGACAAAGGTGTAATGGAGCATAGCTCTTCAGCCTGTGCAAGATTGATTGCGGACATGCTCAAAGCGAGAGACACCATTGCAATGACCGAATACAAGGACTTGACCATGATGAGCAGCAGACTGAAATGCAAGTACGCAGTGCTGATCGAAATGAAGAATGGGAAACTGCTCCAGCGCAAAGCTAAGAGGAACCATGGGAAGCCAGCTCTGCTACGGAGGACAATGTAATACGAACGGTGTGTTCACGAGCTGTGAGCAGAGCTCGTGTCTTTGGTGTCCGTGCTCAAACAGTAAAAGTTTGTATGCTTGGGGATCCCAGGATCGCCAAAGCTCACGTGTTTTCCGTCTACGATTCCAGATGCTGATGCCGTCTGCTGTAGCGGAACCAACGGGTCATTATTGACGTGTCCATGACTACACTACACACAAGCGTTGCGCTTGGTCGTCGCCATACATTGGTGCCCTCGACCAGACCAGAACACCTCGGCTTCACGATGTGAATTGAGATGTGCGTGAAGTTCACGACATTTTGAATCTATCTGCAATGGTACCTAACCGTGAGCGACCTCGAGGAGCTGTGCACGATACACCTGAGGCTGCTTTCTTCTGATGAGATCGTCTTGACGCAAGGTAAACATTGCTTGCGGAGGTTCGACGGCTGGAGCAACCTGTTGATGTTGCACAGCACTCTCGATTAATTGGCCTTTACATGGCGAGTGTTTGATGTAGATCGACGCCGGTACGACGGAAACGACAACCGACCGAGCAAGAGAGATCGCTAGGCTACTGTACCATTAGATCGCGATGTCCAAGAACATCTGCTTGGGCAGCTATATGACTGTACGAGAACAATTCCTCACTTACAGCCGATCATTTAACAGGTCTTTACTGTTGTTCATTTCTATCGCCAAGAGATGTAGCTATGCAACCCCGTCGTGCTCTAATAGCATTCGTGCCAGCAGCATCGTGCTCATTTGCTGAATGTCTGTCATTCATGCACCAGAGATCAAGATCCAAGAGAGCCTCAATTGTTACGTAAAGAGAATATGTTTGTTTAGATTACTAGGAGGTTGTACATGCGAACCGATGAAAACTAGTAGACAGCACGCAACACCACCTTTCCATGCGTGTTTTTCGACTCCAACTTGGCCAACGCAGGCAGCAGTTGATCGAACGAATACGTCGAGTCGATCACGGGTTTCAACGCTCCAGACGTCACGAAACGAGACAACTCCTTCAGCTGCGCACCGCTCGCGTGCACCATAATCTCGCCGATGCACTTGGCGCCGAACTTGGCCGGACGCGGCTGCATCATCGGGTTGATGGTCACGAAGCGTCCCGTGTCCTTCTTCAGCACGGTCTGTGCGTCGCGGTTCCACGCCTTGCGCTCCACGCCGCAGTCGTACACCACGTCGACGGAGTGTTCAGCCACGACATCCACCCAGTTCTGTTTGGACGAGTCAATAACCTTCTCGGCACCGAGCGACTGCACAAGCAAGTAGTCCTGGCAGCCTCTGGCCGTAGCGATCACGTGTGCACCGATGGCGTGTGCCAATTGAATCGCCGCCATTCCTGTGGCTGTCGATCCGCCCAGAATGAGCACGCGCTCACCAGCTTTGACGTTGGTGTGTTCACGCAGCGCCTGGTAACTGGTGAGTGCAGCGTACGGAATACTGGCAGCCTCCTCGAAGGTGATATTGGCAGGCTTAAGTGCGACGAATTCCTCATCGATGGCCACGAACTCGGCGAACGTTCCGAAGTCCGAGTAGGGTGCCATGGCGAAGACGGCGTCGCCCACCTGGAACTGGTGCGTGTTAGTCCCGGTCTCGACAACGGTACCGGCGACGTCGAATCCCATGCCGAAGGGGTTGTCAGCAGTTGGTTGACGGCCAGTAACGGCGAGACCGAAGTCCTGCATGATCTTCTGGTCGGCAGGGTTGAGTGCAGCGCTGTGAACTTTGATGCGTAGATGTGTGGGTTGGAGAGGACTCATTGGAACGTCCTTGCGAAGATGAAGTTCTGTATCGGGAGGACCGTATTTAAGGTACTGGTATGCACGATATTTTTCAGGCATGGTGGTGATGTTGCCTGCCACTTTGATATTATGGTCGGTGGCTGCGATAACCGCTGTGTTGACCCCTTGAATGACAGTCATTTGTTGGTAGATACGTTATTGAAATAGAGAGTTTTGAAGAATGAGGGACTATGAGCTGAATCCTTCGCATGTGTTGTTGCTTTCATTCGAGTTTGTACAATATTTTGGCTTCTGAGCAATCGATAGCGTGCCTTCAGCTGCATAGATCGGTTGCATGTCTATCATTGGCGTACCATCGAGGCACATCACCACACCTATTTCGTTAGGACGGCATGTTGCTTTGAATCAAGCGCACATTTCGCTATGGTGCTCAGCTCGTGTTCGTACAAATCGATTCTCTGCGGGGAATTCGTTTAGCTTTAGTTTATCTGACAAAGCTGAAGTTTTTCTGCTTGGTGGAAGGTCGTGGACTACCGCGAAGCACAAGAGACGCGGCGCGGGTTTAATGCCTGAAACAGGGAACTTCGCTTGGCAAGCGCCTTCCACACGCCCACTGGAGTACAGTAACTTCCCTGGAGGTCTTGCAGCCTTTCTTGTTTACTTTTTCGGCGGTCCCAGTGGTCATTATTTTGGCCATGACAGGGAACAAAGTGGGCTCTGATAATTGGACTTGCGTTAAGACTTAACTTCAGAGACGCCTGCGGAGCTTATCAGTGCCACTGAACATTCTGATATTGCCAAAATATCTTGTTGGACATGAAGAATACTTCGTGTCGCCCAGCAATTTAGGGACGTCAGGGCAGGAACGCAACATTGGAAAAGGATCTAGCACGAAGACGAGCTCCCATGTCGTACTACTAGACTGGCGAAGGACCTGCGTGCCCTCGGATTCCTTTTCGAGCGAGACTGAATCTTGACTGATTTTCTGCTTCGTGCATGATCTTTTGGTAGTCGTTCGTGTCTCTTGTGACGGTTTGCCCTGTCACATTTACCTTCTCACTCGATCGTCGAGCAGCTCACAGCAATACTCTCCTGTACACGTTGGACTTGCTGCAGTAGGTCGAGATCCTAGACGTAAAGCTCCAGATCTCCTACCGATATTTGCTGTATAAATCGTGAAGCGATCAGAGCTTCATCGGGTGAAATATGCTGCGACTAAAAATGCGGGACCGTAGACATGCGACTGCCTCTTGATGATCGCGTGACCGAGCGATTGCTCAGACGGCCAACCTGTCGACACGGATGGAAGCACACGCTGGCGCCTTTGAATCGCTCATTCCTCAATTCACCTAACACTGACCAAGTCACTGCAACGCCAAAGTGCGCATCGCACTCGTCCGATAATGGCCGTACATGTACTCGCCACGACCCCATGCATATCTATCACCAAGAACCACGAGATCCCTGCAGCTTACCGAGCTTACCAGTACGATGACTTCGGGGCACCAACTGCCGAGCTCCACCTTCGCAAGGACGTTCCAATGAGTCCTCTCCAACCCACACATCTACG
>NBNE01000316.1:0-26187 GCA_002215365.1 Phytophthora megakarya
GAACCGCGATCACAAGATTTTCACGGATTCCGCTTCGCCACAAAACCATGTCTAATACTGATCTAAACCGATCTAAACGTTCTAAAATAAATTACCAATCAAAGAATGATCTGGTGAGTTTGATCTAAAAAACTGCTATAATTTTTGTAATTTATCTTTACAAATTTCAAGTCATTTATTTGAGACTCCCAAACCCACCCATTCTGATAAATGCTAGTACGTCCAGCAGCAGCATTTATCATCTCGAAATGGAGTACAAAGGCTACCCTTCGACCGTCAAGCGCGAAGTCATCGAGACCAGCAGTACCTACTTCGTTTGCTCCCGCTATCGGGCGGGCTGCAGGGCTCGGTTGATCGTCCGGGACAGCGTTGTCAAGGCCCGCAACAGCCACAGCTGTGACGAGGAAGAGGAAGCTGCCACCATCCCCGACGTGTGCAGCAGGATGCGCTCTGAGCTGCAGAAGGTCGCCCTCGCCAACCTCTCCCTGCCACCAAGCCTGGCGTGGGAGCAGGTAATGGCTTCCCTCCACAAGGCTCACCCCAAAGTCACGCTGCGAACGATTGCCAGGCTCCCAGCATCGCTATCATTAAGTATGCGCGCACCTAAGCTACCAGCAGCGATGCGTTCCGCGCCATCGTGAGCACCCCGACACGGAACGTTGCCGAAACCTACCCCAGGCCGTTCTTGCAGTTCAGTGCGGTGTACACAATTGGATGCGAGTTGTATAGATACGTCGGATTTGGGCACCCAGAACTTATCCGTCTGCTACGGTGCACCAATTTTCCCATCTACATTGATGGCACGTTCAAAATGGTGTCCGCATCGTTCCGACAGTGCCTGATCGTGATGGTGAAAGACCTCGGCGTGGATGTGTACGTACCTGCCATGTACGTGCTCATGGACTCCAAACATCAGGATGCCTCCTGGAATGCACTGAATTTTGTGATCATCCAGACGGGTCGGCTTCTGGGGCCAGCGACACTGACGTGCGATTTCGAAAAGTTACTAAAGAATGCCGTCACCGAGCAATTTCCTCTGGTCAAGATCATGAGGTATCTGTTTCTTTAGAAACAGGCACTTCGCCGCAAAATGATAGAGGTTCGTATCCCCCAGGACCAGATCGCTGCAGCTCTAAGCCCAGGTATGGTGGACGTGCTCACCATTATTCCCGTCGCTGAAATTGCTGGCAAGGTACTGTACCCATTTAAGGTCTCGTGTTTTTTAAGTTTATGGTTATTAACCTGTATATTTTCTATAGGGAATTAGATTGTGCGCTCCCGAATCACACAAACAGGAAGTAAAACCAAATGGAACGCCTTTTGGCGGAACTTCCTGTCAACATGGATGCAGACCTACGGTGCAAATCTATGGAACGTAAACAGCACGATCGAGACAGGTATTGACCTGCACAATCGCACGACCAATCCGTTAGAGTCATACAACAGAGTCTTCAGCGACAAATTCACCGTGAAGAATCCGAGCCTGGTGGCCTTTGTGGAAATCACAATGGAGGAGGCCCATCGCTTTGTTCGCCTCATTGACGACGTGAAGAACCATCGCCACAAGCCTCCTCCACATGCTGCGTGAGTCAAGTCTGTAATTCCTACCGATTATGACGAATTCGAGTGAAATGCAGTTAGACGGAAGCTGCACTAATAGAGATCTAATACGTTTTCCTACATATGTTCTAATACTGGCGTCCTATTGTGAAAGCTTACCTGTTTTTAGAGCTTTTAGAATATCTTTATAACAAGTTTTAGGGATGTTTTAACCGGCGTCGTGACAATCGCGAACGGAAAGAAGATTCTGGTAGCTGGGGCGAGGTCGGTGCGACTAAAAGGAATCGACGGAAAATCCATCCGAATGGTGGAAGTACTGCACATACCCGGCCTCAACAGTCGACTACTCTCTGTGGGGAAATTGGCAGATCGCGGTATGAGCGTAGAGTTCTAGCGCAACTCATGCGTCATTTGGAGCGAGTCCATGCAATTGCTTCGGGAAAGAAATATGGTAAAGCGTACGTATTGGACTGTCACTAAGATACAGCGTACTACACTGAGTACGCGGGAGTCGATAGCGAGTGGGAGCTTTGGCACGCTCGCATGGGGCATCCCAACGAAGGCTCGTTGGAGAAGACAGGCAGGTTACCACCGGTATGCCGAAGACTCGGCCGACAGTGAAAACGTTATGTGGAGAATGTATGAAGGGCAAGCAGACGGTTACACATGGTCGCTGATGACGACGACACGTCCTCTGGAGTTGGTTCACACGGATGTGATGGGCCCGATGAAGACAAAGTCTAAGGGTGGGGCTAGAAATGTTCTAGTCTTTATGGATGACTACTCGCGATACATCGTGACATACTTCTTGAACAAGAAGAGTGAAGTTGCCAACAAGTTCAAGCTATTCTTGACTATGTACGAGAACCAATGGGAGGAGTGCACACGTGTCTGTGCTCCGATAACGGCACCGAATTTGTGAACAAGTCGTTGGACAAGATCTGCCAGCAATACGGTATCATACATCAGAATACTGCTCCATACAGTCCACAGCAGAACGGCGTAGCCGAGCGTATGAACAGAACGATCATGGAGAAGGCTCGGAGCATGCTCCACTACAGCGATGTGGTGGGCGGAGGCGGTAAACACGGCAGTGTACTTGATCAGCCGATCAACGAACAGCATGCGTTCGACGACGACTCCGTACAAGTTGTCGTTCAAGACTAAACCTCGCCTGAACCATTTACGCGTGTTTGGATCCATTGGGTACGCGCATGTGGACAAGTCCAAGCGTACCAAGCTAGAAGCGAAAAGCTTTAAATGCATGTTTCTAAGACTCGATGGGATACCGAGTTTACGCTTTGGAGTCCAACAAGGTGATGCTATTCAGATCGGTGAAGCTGGATGAGCGTGAAGTCAATGACATATATGATACGACGACTGCAGAAGACTCGACAATCATCTATGTGACGAAAGACGGCGAAGTTTCGGTACTGCCAGAGCGGACGGAACAACCGGCTGCTGATGAACCAATGAATTCAGTGGGAGAAGAAGAAGTTGAAGATGTGGAGATGCAAGTGGAATCTGAGTTATCGCCCGGACAGCAGCTAACGACATACCGAAGAGTCGCGAGACCGACGATGGATGAGAATATGGTATTTCACCCGAAACCAGTACGTACCCGACGCGTACAGGAACCAGTACTTATCTCGAAGACGGATCTGGACACGGTGATAAATCTTCGGCAGCAAATATCGATGACCCGGAGAATGATGACCACTTCTGGCCACCATCACCCAAGCGACCAAGGTTTGACGAAGATAGCCTGCTCGCCGAGGCAGTACTAGACGTGTGCTGCAGACGTCGGCGTTGCTGATGATGCACCCACGACGTATCAGCAGGCAATGCAAAGCAATGAGTCTTCGGAATGGGTGGAAGCAATGAACGCAGAGCTTAAGGCGCATGCGGACAATGGACGCTAGTTCCGCGAACACCGAATGCCCGACCAATCGGATGTCGCTGGGTCTTCGCGAAGAAATGAGATGTAAGTGGACGAGTTGTCCGGTACAAGGCTCGCTTGGTTGCGAAATGGTTCGAGCAAAAATTTGGAGTGGACTTCTTCGAAACTTACTCGCCGGTAGCCAACATGAACTCAATCCGAGTTGTATTGTCGGTAGTGGTGGCGTTGGAGTATGTGACGGAGCAGTTGGATGCTGACACAGCTTTCTTGAAAAGCGATCGCAAGGAGCGTTGCATATGAAAGTTCCGTACGACATCCCCAAAGACAAGAATATGATGTGCAGACTCGACAAGGCAATCTACGGCTTAAAGCAGGAAGCGAGTGCTTGGTGCAAGCCAATCCACCGAGTTTTCGTCAAGATCGGATTTCGAAGCTGCGTTGCCGACGAGTGCATTTACGTGAAGGTCAAGGAGGGCAGATATATGTACATATGTCTCTATGTGGATGACATGATTATAGCAGCTAAGTCAAGCGAAGAGATCCAGGAGGTTAAGGCGGCACTCAAGAGTGCGTTTAAGATGAAGGACCTGGGCGAGGCCAAGTTCATCATTGGAATGAAGATTAACCACGACCAGCGAGGACTCTCATAATTCAGCAGACCCGCTACATTGACGATGTAGTGACCCGCTTCAACAAACAAGACGCTAAGATGGTAGTGAATCTGTGTGAGGCAGGGATGAAGCTGACGAAATCTCAGTCACCGAAGACTGACTCAGAGAGTGTGACGATGCATGCTAAGCCATTCCGAGCTCTCATCGGGTGTCTGTTTTATATTACAGCTTGCACCAGACCGGATGTGGCGTACATTGTGACTCAGTTGTCGCGATTCCTCGAGAACCAGGCCAACAGCATTGGAAGGCGACCATCCGCGTACTGAGGTATCTGAAGGGTACTCGCGATCTCGGCATCATCTACAATAGTAACAAAGGGAAGGTCGAATTAATAGTATACACTGACGCGGACTAGGCAGCAACCTGGACGACCACCGCTCAGTTTCCGACACCATGATGATGAGCAGTAGGGTGCTGGTTGTCTTCAAATCGAAATATCAGCGCACGGTGGCGCTGAGCTCGGCGGAGGCGGAGTACATGGCGCTGAGTCAATGTACGCAGGAGGTGCTGTGGACTCGCGCCATGCTAAAAGACCTAGGTCACGAGCAAGTGGGAGCTACGCAGGTATTGGTAGACAACCGAGGCGCGATAGCACTGGCGAGCAACGCGGGCTACAACGCAAGGACCATACACATGGACATTAAACACCACATTATCCGAGAAAACGTGACCCGGGACATCATTGACGTGAACTATGTCTCGACGAAGGATCTGCTCGCGGACATGCTTACGAAGGGACTAGGAACCAAACGTCTCCAGTATTTGCTCGACGCAAGCGGAATCGTCGCCAACACTAACGGCGAGTGGGAGTGTTGGCATTGTGCACCGTCAGTGCACGCGGATAGACGAGTCGTCGGAAGGGACTCATTCAGTGATGACCCCTGGGGATTCGACGGTGGCAGTACTTGCCTAGCACTGATGTGATTGGATCTACCGAAGATTCGGCAGTTCCAATAGTAAAGCCAAGTTAACGGTCAACGGTGGTAACCAGATAGATGAGATGCATCTAGGAGTACGAGTAGGACAGTAGGGAGAGAAGGACAAGATGGTAGATGTAGTCTAAACACTACTCTCACTTCGGCATTTGCCCTCTCCTATCCAAGCACATTTCGACAGTCTCTGCAACACGCGTACAGTATCGATGCCACGCAGTTTTAGATAGGAACCAGATTTGTATGTGTCTCGACATCCAACGTGCCACTTGCACCAACATGTTAGGTTACGTTACAATGATTTTGGCTGTGCAGGTAGGCAGACGCGATGGGGTGATCTTTAGGAAAGCTTTTTTACATACCTGGCAAATCCATGTATTAACAACCAGTTGCGCATCACAAACACGAGAATCCAGGTTCATATCATTGCTTGTTTGCCGGCATAAACGGTAATCATTTGTCTTCATCAACCGACAAATACCCAGACTGCAAGAGGTTACGCGTCCAAACAGAATGATATGATTACAGCTCTCTGGATACACAGTCATTGGCAGAGTAATACAGGAAAGTACACCCTGCCCAATAAATAGAAAACCAACGGAGGTAAGCGGGTGCAAGCCCTACGCCGAGCTGATCTCCACAGCGAATTGAGCATCACACAGCTCAGGTGATAGAACCTTTTTCTTGCAGGAGCACGAGTGCTTTTATGAAGACTAGCAAATACCCTCCATGAGTCATGACATCCCTCCAGCGAGGGAACTCAATTCATGAAGGATGATTTGGGCTTAGTAAAGTGTAGTCTCTTTCAACTATGCAGCTATACTTTGTTTGTACAGTAATACTGTAAAACTGTGCTGCTTTCGCTGAGAAACAATGTACTGTACATGCGGCGATTTCAAGTTTTGAATGATTCTAAGTACAGCTCGTTCTTCTGTATTGTTTAGCTTCGACTTATCTTCGTCCGTTCCAATCAATCAAAACTCGGACAAAGTTAGCGATTACTTCCTCTGTCTCAAAATGTAAAAAAATCCGACCTAAATCTTTATCCCTTAATTCGCCTACCCGTAGGACCCATATCCTACCGGTAGGATGAACTTTAAAAATAGTTTCATAGACTTCTACGACTTTTGTATGTTCTAAACTTGGCGGCAGTGTTGCTGAAGCCACGTAGTCCCCCCAACTTAGGTTTTACAGGCAATTTCGCTTTCTAGCGTGAGCAACCTGACTGTAGGAGGATGTGTTCGAGGAAAATCAGAGCGGTTTTTTCGGCAAGGTAGGAGTCATCAAGGTTGTGCGTACAGGCTCTCGCCAGCGAAAGTATGATGTGCTGTGGACAACGGGGGTAGTGGAGACAGTAGCAGGCAGAGCTATTGAGCTAGACGCGAGCGAAATTCCGAGTCCGGGACGAGCTAATGTCCCCAACGGGCTTACAGATCCTGCATACACTACCTTCACATAGTTGTTGGCTTCATCTAATGCCGCCTACATAGGAGAGTTAGAAACGTCCTCTTCTTCCGAAGATGATGATATCGCTGAAGGCATCGATTTGGATGAAGCCGAAGAAGATGACCAAGTAATAGCCCATAATCGAGTTTGGAAGCCATGTCAATCTATATTATTTGACCAAGGATGACGAGTTCAAACGCGCACCACTCAATATTTGCTTGGCGTTCTTCACGATAACACCTGTGTCGACTATTTCTACTTGATGTATCCAATGCAAACACTTACAGGTACTTTAGCTTGCACTAATGCAAATCTGTCTCGGCAGCGAAACAAACATATCAAGGAGGGGGATTGGTTTTACTGAATTGGTCTCCGCTTGGCAATGGCTGTGGGGCCTCGCTCTGGACAGCTACGAATCCATTGGGATGCCGAGGAGCGAGACGGATTCGTGGATACCCCAGCAAACTTTGGACAACATTTGGAATGAAGGGCAAGCTCGACAACGTTCAAAACAGTACGCATGCGAATATGGTGAAGGTACAGTAGCAGTTTTACGACAAGCAAAACACTACGGCGGAGCTGGTCGCACAATTGTGGCCGATACTGCATTCGCGTTGGTGAAAATCCTCGTCCAAGTCGAGCAACGTCTGGGCCTCTATTTCATGGGAATCGTAAAGACTGCTACGGTTGCGTACCCAAAAAACTATTTTTCGAAGTGGTGTGATTTGATGCCGTCTCGTGGATCGTTTACGGTACTGTCGAGTACTTCAGACCTCGGCAACGAAACGCGATGTGTTGGGCTGAGAAGTAACCTAAATCAATAATTGTTAACCGTGGAACAACGCTATTGGGTACGGACGCAGTCCGGCCTCATCATCGCCTTATCGAACGAGATGGAATAGCAGAAACTGTACGCTATGAAAAGCGAATCCCGCACCCACACGATCGAGTTATTTTGTCAAAGTTCTCTACAATCGACGTGCACGATCACTATCGCCAAGGAAGTCTAGCTCTGGAGTGACAATAGCTTACACGGACTTGGACACACAGGCTATTCAGTCCACTGCTAGGAATGATCGTATTGGATGCTTTTCTAGCCTACAGCTATGACATACGAGACACAGACCACGTCTCCTTTCTTGATTTCACATCACAATTGGCGTACCAACTAATATTCAACAACCGTCCCTGTGCTCGGACGAGACGTAGCTGAACAAATACCGCTAATGGTGAAGACCAAGAAGGCGAGCCTGCTCGCTCAATCAAAGCTCTCATTGACCTTCCACAGAACACGACTGGACGTGCCCAAGGTAAACGAGCTCAGCGGTAATGTAAACACTGCAACAAGAAAGCGTCCTATTATTGTGAATACTGCTCTGACATCGAAAAAGGAATGATTTACACCATCTGTGGGTCTGGAGCTGACCGCAATTGCCTCAGCTCACATCTTTCAGTGACTTCAACATGACTTATCCATGCACCACACATGCTCAATAATACAAAATCCAAGATTAAACTATCTCTGTTTCATCCTACGCGTAGGATTTGACCTTGGCTACCGGTAGGATTTCAACCTGGGGATAAAGATTAAAATGACCATAACTTTTCTTCTAGGATGAATGTTCCGATACTACAAAAACCAATCAAAAGCGCTCGATGAGTACCTTCATTTGCACTATCCAGTGACGCTGTAGCGCGCGAAGCCTTCCTTCTATTGCGTTTTGAATGTAGCGACCTTTCGGAATTTGCGAGTTACTTGCATGGGCGACCCTTCAGCGTGAATGGTGCGATGGCAGTCAGGCAAACCCCATGAGGCCAACCTAACATACATGTGCTAGGTTTTGTATTGATACGTAATCCCTTGCTAACTTTTTGCGTTTTCCTGTAGGGCCGCCGTGCTAACATTGTGAGACAGGGGAAGTACTTTTGGACGACCGTGTATCATTTGATTTAACTATAGTAGGATACACGTACCCCAAATAACTTCGGCCCAGGCGTTTGATTAGTTAAAAATAATAAGTTCCAACGCGATTCGCGTTGTACGAATCAGCCAGTCGACAAAAGCGGAGAAGTCCTTCCGGAGAAGTCTATCAGGACTGCGTGTCCGTGGTGTGCGTGGTGTCGGCAGCGTGCGTGAAATCGAACCATCTTGGAGTTTGTGGTGTCTGTGGTGCGTTGAGAGTATGTGGTGTGCGTGTTCGTGCTCTTGAGTTGTGAGCTTGTCTCGTGTTTGGTCATGTTTTCGGACATGGTGGAGCTCTCGGAGTAGCTGACTGTTTTGACGCCTGTGGTGTGGTTGTTAGAGTGGGCGAACAGACACCTGTTGGATTTGATATGCTTGGAGTTTGCGAGTTGATGGCGCTCTCCAAGTTAACAGTGTGGCGGTGTTCGTGGAGCTAGTGTGATGTTCATAGTTGATGTCGCACTCGGAGTCGCGGACGCCCTTGGAGTCGGTGGTATGCTTGGAATGGCGAGATAGCGGCGTACATAGTGGTTTGGTGATCTTTGAGTTGGTGAGTGCAGATGTCGACCGTCTATCCTGTTCCTGGCAGTGGTGGTGATCTTGAAGTTGGTAAGCTAATAGCTTGCTCGGAGTTGATCAGAAGCTCAATGTTGAGTGGGTTTAGAGTCGATGGCGTGCATGGGATTGGTGAGTTGAAGGCGTGCAGGTGTACCTGAAATTTGTGATTTTTCTTGGAGTTGGTGGCACTCATCCGCCTATCAGTTGGCATGGGATTGCCTGGTGCCTTGGCTGTACACACTGCAGTGAAGGCCACTCGTCTTGCGGACTTGCCGCTGCTGGTAGACATTTAAATGGATCATATTCCGATCAACACAAAATTGGTCAACGCCATATTTTGCACTGATCAAGGGATTTGGTTGAATCTATTGGTTGACCTGGACCGACATTTCATCATTGGCTCTGTACCCAGCACTTCTTCTCATAATGCAGCAAAAAGGCTCTCCGTCTTCGGTATCGAAGATGGAACTATCACCCCAGTCATCCTTTGCCAGACACGCCACCCCGTAGTACTTACTTGAGAGGCGTTCAGGTCGAAGCAGAAGCTCGGAGATCGGAGCTCGAACACTCAACATGATCGAAGCCGAAACAGAAGCCGGAGTTCAGGACGTGTGCGATACCGAAGGAAGCCCCGGAGATCTTTGGGAAGACGAAGCAGAAGCTGGAGTTCGGGGCGTGAGCGATGCCGAAACAAATGCCGGAGTTCCTAACGAAGCAGGAGCCGGAGCACTGGGCGTGGTCGAGACAAGAGTCAGAGCCGGAATTCCAGGCGTGGGCGACGCCCAAGTAGGAGTATGGAAATTGAACGTCACGCATGTCTGAGGATAGGGTCGATCCACTCTCCTCGCTCAAGTAACTCCGATGGTGATCGGCGGGCAATACCTACTCATCCTAGGCTAAACCCTGCAGCTGCAAACCGACCACTACAGCTCTACCTGTTGAAGTAAGCGCGGCACCTACCGGCTGCAGGCACGCTGTGTTGCATGCCGCTGGACACGCATTTTCACGATACAACCAACCTGACGCCAGGTCGGCGTACAGGTAGAAGTGCACAATGCAAAACAAAATGCATTTTATTCACAAGAACAACGAGTATGAGTTTCGCGATGAGCACACGTGTCGGTGAGGCCGGCGCGATCCAAGGTGCTACTGACCGAGTTCAGATGAACCGCTGGTATTTGGTGGGTGGCCGACGCAGCATGGTGCTTCTTTTGCTGAGATCTACACCATATTGCCGTGTTTGAGGCTGCTATGGAGTCGTGGAATGGCTCATTGCCATCGGGAGAATTCTTGGGACGGCAATATCGAGCACTGTCGTCTGCGATAAGTGCAAACTCGGCTGGACTTGCGCGTTTTGACTACACTTGTAACTATTGAGATTGAGACGTAGCCCACGTAGTTGCTTTCGGCTCTAGCAGGTGAGAGGAGTCCGAGAAATTCAATGCAATAGCACATATCGGATACGATTCACCCAAGCGAGGAACATGTCATTGGATGTTTACGGCAAGTATTCCAGCGGTAGGATGTTAAACGAAGGAACTAGATCGTGCATTCAATTATAACCCGTTCACTTCCACGTTAATGAAAGGAAATCAGAGGTCCTGAAAACCAGAAGTAGTAGAAGTCCCAACACGACCAATACATTGAAATGTTCTAGTTATGACTATTTACATTGTATTGATGCTACTACACGATAAGTGTAGCCTGGGTTAGCCTGTGCACCTTCTTCGAGAACGTCGCCACTACACGAAAGAAGTTCTCGCACTAGGGTAGTGTGCCTCAGCACCAATAGCACTTCCTCGTCTTTGATACTCCCAGTGAATAGGTATCTTTAGACGGTCGATATGGCTATCGATATGGTGTTCAACTATTGATGCCATGCCACGCCACACGGCGACGACTTGGTTGACGTATTCACCTCACCTCACGTCGTGTTGAATGACTGGAACTTGCAGGATCTCGCCCCGGTCGAAATCAGAGCGCTGATTCATGGTTGCGCAGTGGAGTTCGCTACAGAGCAAAACTGACAATAAATGCGAACTGAACAGTGTCGGACACGACGAGACTCGCCGCGCATTAGTCTAAGTCCTGAGCTCCGTGAATTCGGTTGCCGGTTCCAGAGCGTTCAACATGTGCCGACACCGATTCCATCTGAATCCATCATCCAGCTCGATGAATTGGCTGAATTCGCTACTGCCTTAACTCTAGAAACAATAAATACAAATCGATCATCCATTGTAATGTAATGTATTTACGTTATAACTTCCCTGAAGTGATCAATTGCTGCCACGAAGGAGTACTTCCACGCGTGAAACCTGTGCTGAATCGCCGGTACTTATGTATGCGGGTACTTTCCGATTTGCACCGCCTTATGGAGAAGTGGGTATGTTCAACATTTTTATACAAATACATTTGGGCACGATCCGATATCGATCGTATATTTACTTGGAGAATGACCAACTACACTCACGTGATTCCTTCGCGGAGGAATCTCCTTGAGGTGCTTCTCTGTGGAGATTTTCTTTTTCACTTTCAGATATCGTCGTACGAACAACAACATATAATAACAACAAGAGCGAGACTGAGACTAAACTACCCTAAAGAAGTACTAGTACGTACATGTATTATAATTAGGTACTTGTAAATCAACTGTCCATCGCACCAAAAATATGTTGCATGAAGAATATTGCACGAATGTAGTTTTTTATCTTCGTCGACGACGATTAGCAAATACCCTACTTTATACGGTATACAGTATTCCACCTTTTTGTTTGTAAACATATGCAACTACCACATAAACAATGCAGCTTCTGCATTTTTTATTACGCTGTGATTGCGATCGAGATCCATGAGGCTTCATTGTACGGTACAAATTTCATTTGACGACGTTACTGCCACGTTTCTTGTGACTCAATTGTGGCTGAAGATTAGGCGAAATAAAAGGGCCTCTTCCTCTCAAAGTTTATTGTTTCTATATGTTCAGTTGTGACTCGATTGTGGCTCCACTTCAGGCGTAACAAAAATATATCTCCGCCTCGAAATCTATTTTTGACAACGCCACATGGTCAGCGAAATCGAAACGGATCCGTCATGCTCCGATAGAAAGTAGCTTATAGTGTGCTACAAGAGATCTACAGGGCTTGTGTAGTAGTAGTGGTGGGGATGAGGAAGAGAACCGCGACTGCTCAGTACTGTAAGTCCACTTTTCAGACGCTATGATACATACAAAACAAATGAAGCTCCCTCAAGTATATCAAGATATTTAGAGTATCTCCGACTCTGGTTTTTGCCCAAGGGATCAAGGAAGTGCTGTCTAGATAAATAGGTCGGTACTCTAGACGAATACTCTTACGCTTTAACTTGAAATGAATATTACACTACATTGAAATACAGCAGTCATCATTCAAATGGGAATTCTGGTACTATACGTGGTTCGATTCGATAGAGTCATACATTACTATAATGTTAAAACGTTCAACTGTGAAGTATGGCGTACATATTGATTACGCTTAGCCAATTTAAGTTTCGCTGTGCAGGGTAGTGTCGTTATAGCCTTCGGGATTTTTCAAACCCGGTGTCGTTTGTGGTTTATTGTGACTACTTGTGGTTCATTGTGACTACTTGTGGCTGATTGTGGCCGATCGCAGGACTGTCAGAATTTACGGAAATAAAATTAGAGTTCTATTTAAAATTATTGTGGCTGAATTGTGACCAGTTGAGCCACAATTCAGCCACAATGTTGACCGTTTTATGCATTTACATATGGTTTCAATTGTGACAGTAGTGGCGCCCAATTTCATTTTCCTGTAATTTTCTGTGCTATAGGAAATTCCTATTTTAATAAGTCTAGTTTTAAGAATAGACTACTGTATATCGTACGGTGCCCAGACCGTAAAATTACTGTTACTCAGAACTGCTTGAAAAATACGTACTATTATTAAATAATGAATTACCACCATGACAAATAGTCAGAACAAGAATCCAGGCTGATGCAAAAACCCGTGAGCCTCATTCTTTTGGCGCAAGTTTGGCGGTGTCAATGTCAAGTACGATGACAATTGACGAGTTCCAGCAGAAATGGTCCGCTCTGCAGTGGAATACGAAAACGAACCCAACACACCGAAAGCAAAATGTCAAAACCCCGAGCGGCTCTAGAATTTGTCACATTTGCTACACCACGGTCCGAGATTGATCCTAGTCATCTACCCGAGTGCCAGTCTCTCCAAGAATGTCCGCGCCCACGTACTAGTCTGCGTGAATCCGTATTGTATCCACCACGTTCAACTGTGGCCTTCAACAATCAACTACTGCTCTGTTCTGGCAATTTGGCAGACGTCGAGCAGCCATCCCTTCGTCCTACCGATCGAGTAGATGTCGAACAAATATCCCTCCGTTCGCCTATTCAGGGCAACGATGAGCAATCTTCACTCCGCTCGGGTATCCCGACTAGCGTCGAGCCAAATTCTCTCCGATCAGCCCATCCGGCTGACGTCGAGCATCACGTTTCCGGTATCGGCAGTGGAAAATGTCCGAAATGGGAAGCGGTCCGCCAGAAACTGCAAAACGTGTCGAACATGGACAACGCAGCTCGAATCAACGAGCTGAACGAAACAGACAGGCAACTCGGTATACGACCGTTAGTATTGGTACCATTACATCAAGCAAACGGCAGATATAAAATAAATGGAGAAAACAACGGGTTGTGTCCACCATGGCTCTCGAGCATAATTTGAGCCTGTCGAAGATCTCCGAACTGATACGACGCAGGCCAACCACGACCCACGACTCAATATAGCATGGGAACCCTTCACCATGCCAATATAAGAGCCCCACGACATGGAACCATCGCGCTCAATAAGTCGATGCGGCTAGATTTACAATGGTTTGATCTGACCCTATCGCGAGGTCAACTCCAGAACCAACCGCTATCCCAATTCACTAAACGTCAACCTCCCGATGTGCATCTTTACATGGATGCAAACAACGCCGGTTTAGCTATTCTAAACCCAGTCGAAAAGTAGTTTATCCAAGTAAAATTTGATGGCCATGAGCAAGAATTGAATCCGCCAGCAACAGGAACTGATGGATTCAACATCAACGTGCGGGAACAGCTTTGCATAGCTCTGGCGGCGTGGTGTTTTGGACCAGCCTGGAAAAGGAAGACACTTTCCGGAATGACCTACGTTCAGGTATGGTCCGACAACACGTCAGTAATCTCTTGGACTACTCGAAGTTCAAGGCGGAATCGCATGGCTCAAGAATTAACAGAGCGATTGGAATTGCTGAAGCCATTTACGGCGTTCGCCTGAGCTGTGGGCACCTCCCGGGCTCGATCAACACGTTGTCCGACGCGGGATCCCAACCGTGGGCACCACATTACGCCAAAGTGTGGTCTAACCTCTCCTCTATGTGGTCGTAGATCCCCGTGCCTGCCGTAATCCGCAAGATTTACACAATTTCTCACACAATTTCAATCCTACTCTTTGGCCCCAGGATCAAGACCCACCTACGAAGCCACGTGGAGAAGATGGTCGATTTGGTATCAAAAACTCGGATTTTCTCAGTGGTTACGTACCAACGCATCCTGTTCGCCATCAACTATTGGTACACGGGTTCAACTTCCGGGCAGGCCTTCACTATCGGCGCCGTTTTGTCCGCACTTAGCCACATTGTGTGGTATCATAAGCGCGTGCGAGGATATTCTGTCGGTCTCCATGCAGGATACGAAATGACTCTGCGCGGGATGCAACGGTTGTCGCCTCGTCCGCAGCAGAACCAACCGTTCACAAAGGAAATCCTCCAAGCGATGCGTCAACAACTCGACTTCCGAAAAACCCACGACCGCGTTCTCTGGGGGGGGGGGGCTGCGGTCGTGGGTTTCTTCTTTATGCTCCGACGCTCGGAGTATCTAGCCGATGGCAAGAAAGTGAAACCATACATTGTTCAAGCAGCAGACGTGATGTTTTCGAACGATAGTGGATCAACAACTACGAGAGTTGAAGACGCAGTGGCTGTAGCCATATTATTTCGAGGGAGCAAAACTGATCAGGCAGGCGCCAGCACCTCTCGTTCGCTACACCATTCAGGATTGAAGTGGTTCTGCCCAGTACTAGCTGCTTGGGAACTCAAGAGTCATTCCATGCAAGCAGGACCCGGCTTGGCTCTGTGTTCCGTCCACGCCAGCACAGTTCTCACAGCAAATAGCCTCTCGACCGCGATCACGTCCACGGTCGCTTCGGTAAGAGCGGATCCTGCTCAATTTGGTAGTCAGTGCCAGGCAAAAGATGCATTAAAAGAATACGATATACACGTAGGCTCTACCTACTAGGTACCCCTAGTTCCAAAGGGAACAAATACCCAAGTACAGGACACCGATAATGTTAAATCTTGATGATCCTGATTCAGATATAACGAACGGGGAAATGTCAAAACGGGGAGTCAATATTTTCAAGGGTTAACACTTAATATCCAACCATGTTCTTAATTTTAGGAATGTCACACACGATATCTAAGGTTGCGTCTCGGACCAATGATATACCTTCTACTACATGGTACTACAATTTAGATCTAGGTTAGTCGTGCTTGAAGTAAAATCAAGAAGCTCTCTACGATCTTTGAGAAATTGAGAGAAACAAGTAAAACCTAAATAGTTAGGCCTTGGTCATGACCTCGTGACCTAATATTCGTTGGTATCAGCAGCAAAACGGCTGTTACCTTGTAGATATCACGATTGGGTCATGACCTAAATAGATACTTTTGATTAGGTAGTCACAATTCTTTCAGAACGAGAAGGAAAACATAGGAGCAGGACACGCCAATGATCGACACCGGAGGTGTTTTAGACTAAAGTACCTGCTCGTGATGCCGCGCTGCCCTCCCCTTAGCACCACAACGTGCTCGCCATGCTGAACATCGAACTCAAGGCCGTGTCCTGGCCCCAGTTGAGGAACAAGAACGCTCGGCGTCAAGCAGACGGCCGAGTAGGGACTCCTGGCGAAAACCCATGATAACCTCGCACCGATTGCTTGCTGAGGCCATGAAGATGGACAAAGCTGTGCTAGTGGTCTACAGCTCCATGAAAACGGTCGAAGCTGTGCTAGTGGCCAACAGCTCGTCGTTGCTCGTTTGTGCTGACGTTGGCGTGACGTGTACGGAAACAACTACATCGGCTGCGTGTACTGATGAGGACCTCTACCACATACACAAGGTGTTGGACCTACATGGCCATGACATGCTGTTCTATGCTGAGATCGTGACAACGAAGGTGTAATATTGTTTGGGTTTTGTATTTTATTGATAAATTACTGATAACTTGGCTTCACCTCTTACTGCGTAGATACTTTGAGAAAGTGTCGTTGCTTCGTCTACCTCCCTCAATATCGGCTTTTTCCAGCACTGTTTCGATCGATAACCCATTGCTAACCAGATAACGTACGTATTTAATGACGCAGAGCTTCCTTGAGAAACCTTTGCCTCCTTCGTAGACTGACGCCACTGTGTACCATATGTGTTCTCTAGATACTGGATAGAAGATTGATCCATGGAGCCATGGTGCTAATCGGCCCATAGCTCTTTCACTGTCGGCACACCTCGGTTCATCGAGTACTGGCGTTATTAACTGGTATGCTTTGTGCAGCAGTAGAGCTACTGACGGATGGTGTGTTTTCAGTTTGTGAATATTCGTAATGACCAGAATCAGAAGCAATTGCAGGTTCTAGCACTGGCATAAGCCGGAATGTCATGTTGCCGTGAAACAAAGAGGTAAAACTTTTGCGCGTTTCCGCGCGTTTCGTTGAGTAATTGTCATATTTCGGTGTGGTTAGATACTAGTTTGTGCATTGTTACAGAATGTTGTGTAGCCAAATGTTCAGAGAGTAGAGGCATTACGACCCGAAGAATGCTTTCAATTGGGCTTTGAGCCACAGCTGACGCAGCCAGAGCTCGAGTGCCGTATTGCTGAAACAACTCACCAAAGATGCAGTGTTGGCGAAAGCGAGCGGGGAGCTGATCAAAAAGAACGGAAACATCTTGGAGTAAAACAACCCTAATGTACTGTAACAATTCCAGAAATCCACGTGCAGCCAAATTGTCCTCCTATTCATGGTCTGAAATTTTCTTTTGGCAAAACTCAACTTCAGGAAAGATAAGTGATTGCAACTCTAATAGCGGTTCAAGTGTTGCTCGTTGCAGATAATACAGTCTAGCCCGTGCTGGGTGGCCTGACAGCGCACGCATGGCTTCTCGAGCAAGAGGTGCAGAGTAAACGCCCTCACAAGTATCCATTTTCCAACGCCCATGGCGACGTGTTTGTGAAATATCCACATCAGCGCCCTCAAGGTGACGTACGCCCTGCTGGCGATTAAGGTAAGTTTTTTTATTGAACGCATGGCCGAGGTGTCTGATCACTGATTCATAACATTTTTTGTGCGTGTTGTAAGAAATAGCCTTTGTCCTCTGTTGACCCCGTAGAAATTTAATATCGTACCAGTCCTTCGAGTGCTGGAACAATAGAAATGGTTCCGCATTTACGTGGAATAGTTCAAATAATACAAAGTTACTGCTCCAACTGGACAGACATGAACATCTCTGTTGCGCATGTATCCAACATGCTGTAACTTGCCAAATGTATTTGGTTTACCATGTTGAATTAGTAACACGAGAGCGGTACAGGGCTAGAATCCTTCCTGCTCAAATTTCTGGAAAACATGTCAGCCAACTCCAAATCTCGAACATTCTCACCGCGTAACAACCCAAAATGAGAAAGAAGAAAAGCAACACGTCCTCGAAATTCATCGAGCGTCAGAAAAGCGTCACAAATACGCTGGAAAAGCTCTGTCGAGTAGTATCCATCAAGTAGAGAACCGATACCTCTATCTTCATAATGCTTTTACGTGTCGCTGTTGACTGGGCTTGAACATTTTTTATGAGCTGTTTTACGGATGCCGTCCGGGGATGGGGGTTGGAATTCGTACGTAGAGTGACGTGTACATTGTAGAGGTCGACAATGACATTGGCATAGCCACAAACGGTGGAGCTCCCAACCATTTTGCTGCTGTTTTTCTTCGACTTTCTTCCTATTATAGTTGTAGAGAGGAAAAGATGAAGCTTCCCTCCCGTGACAGTGTCTCGATCCCGAAAATGTCGCCCCTCACACCACTGTAGGAACTCCGTTTGATATGCTTCATACTTTCTTTTGGTGTTAACTGGACGTGAGTCCAAGGTTGTCTGTATAGTTGCCTTTTCACTCTCTTCAATCTCGAATTGTACGCTAAGTTCATGTTCTGCTTGAGATACCGGAGCTGTTGGCGCCTCAGCATGGCAGGAATGAATCGATAGCCCTGAGTTCCTAGCCATATCAGCTTGTGGTCACAACTCAATCGTATGGTATTGTGAAAACCGATCCTTTTGTCCGGCGATTTGTACCTCAAAAACAGTTCGATTTAAAAAAGCAAATCGGTTAAAAGTTAGGTTTGGTAGTCTGTAATACGGGTACAAATCTGAGTATGGAATACAAATCCTAGTGCCGATGGCAAAATTACATTCGCTCTCTGCCACTTTTGTTTAATTCAGATACTGCCAGTTCACAAGAAGAAGGTGTCTGGCAATGTATGCCGCTGACTTTCGTTGGCGGTCAATTGTTCTTGATTACGCGTACAGCATCCCGTGTGAACAAGTAGGTAGGATATTTGGCGTATCAGGGCGGACAGTATCGCAATGGTACAAGCAATTCAAGTGCAATGATCATGTTGACTCTGGAAAACAGTCCAAGAAATCGAGGCACAGTGACGAATTCGTTTCGTTCGTTAGTTCCTACGTTGCTGAACACCCCTGCTTCTACATTGAAGAGCTCCAAGAAGAGTTAAAGCAGCGATTCGGCCACAACGTGAAAGGTGTATCGGCAACGCGTCTGGTGCGATTGCTACGGTTTGAACTTAGCCTTACAAGAAAATTTCTCGAACGACGTGCTTGTGAGGCTGTACCTCAAGAAATTGAGTGATTTGTGGCGAAGATGAACAAGTTGTAGTCCTATCCAGAGCAATTGGTGTCTATTGACGAGACTTCAAAGAACGGGATGGACGCCATGCGTCAATACGCATGGCCCCGGAAAGGTGAGAGAGCTGAGACTCGTACTCCATGTGATCGGGGTAATCGTGTGTCTATTATGGCGGCGTGTGATGCCTCGGGCTTCATGGCTTGGCGTACAACTCGTGGTATCTTCACTCGGCTGTCTTGAGGCATCTGAACCCCTGGCCGTTTTCCAAGTCGATCGTCGTGCTCGATAACGCTCGTATACACATGTACTCTGAGCTAGAGCCTGCGATCCACTCGTGCGGCGCAGTACTGTTGTTTCTCCTACCGTACTGCCCCCGGTTTAACCCTATAGAGGCTTTGTTTGGACAGCTTAAGCGGTGGCTGACGCGTCATGCGAATCTAGCGTTTGGATTGTACCCGGAGAAGGTTCTGGAGGTTGCGATGCGTGCCTGTACAAAACAGGAACCTAGTGGTGGAACGGAGCTATTTAGACATTGTGGATACGGTAATGGCGGCTTAGAGGAATCTTCGTTTGATCGAGATCTGGAGCGGTTCCATTAGAATCCGCGTGGAGTCGGAAGGGGGGAGGGAGGTGTGGGTGTCGTTCCCGACCGTAACGAGGACAAATCGAATGTATAAACATATATGCTGCATTAAGTTAGTCGCTCATGTCATCTCTATCGCTCATGTCTTCGCTGGGTTCTTTTGGTGGCTCATATCTTGAAAACACTCCGTCGGTCAATAGGTTATGGGCAGGAAGTCCAAGAGCAGCACGGAGTTCACGTATATTGATAGTCAGTTGTAGATCCGAAGAGCCATTCAGTTGTACGGTAAGTGTTCTGACTTGAGGATCCGAATGAACTGGTTAGTGTTCCGCACGGATGGAGCCAAGATGCTGCATCTGTCTGAATGTAGCGTTTGTAGGTAAAGATAGCTCAGTTCCATCAGGTTGTCTTGCATGCGTAGCTTCCCAGTACGAACGGGCTATTGGGCCAACACTTATACCACAATGCTCTAATAGATAGCTGTCTATGGATCGAGCAGCCTCCTCAATCCTACCAGACGTTGCTCGACGAATGCCAACACCGTTCGAGTCTCTATCTGCAGAAACGAATAGTTCAAGTGTGAATGGACCCGTAGTTTTCTTGCCCTTGTTATAGTAGCTCTTAGCCACCTCCACGTTGTGTCTCCAGTTTCTTGTTGAGAGAGCCACCCATTCCGCTTATTTTGCACCTAGACTTGCCTTTAGGTAGATGGTAGTGTCAGTCCGGATAGTTTTCGCCTTGTATGTCTGAAGAGATGGAACTACAATCTTCTCCACCTCTCCTTTTATCGCTTCGAATGTTTCGGTTCCTTCGCTAAAAACGAATGTCGGGCTCTCAATACTCACGTTAGTTCAGCTTGTCTTCACCAATCTTAATAGAAACATGGGCTAGAGTCATCTTGATTGATAGTTGGGTCTGTTTTGCGTTGTGAAGCTGTCGGTATGCCATCAAGACATCGGACATTCGCCCTGAAATAGAAGCAAATCGGTCTTTCAGCCGATTTATAAATAAACCGGTAAGCTCATAAGCATAAATAAATAGCAGTGTAAACTTGAGTACCCATCAATAATTTGCTGCGGCGACGTCGATTATATAAATAAAAATGAGCTCTTCCCTCTGTTTTAGATTTTAAGTGGTCGGATTTGCAACAATAAATTTAGATATTTCAAATAGGTCCAGAATTTGATACTGACTCGGGTCAGGACCCATACTATTGAACCGTCTGATATTCATTAAGTCACAGCAAGTTGAAACTAACTCATTCAGAAGTACGAAGTTCGTTCCATTCAAAAATTATTTCAACCTCGACAATTTGAATATTCCAAAGACGAAGAAGGGCCGAAAAGTACCCAAATTCCTTATAAACACGACCACTGTGAAGTTGGTTTCATTGTAACAGTCGTTTAGTCTAAGCCGATCCTGTCGTCGTGGTTGGAGCGACAGTCGCGGCATCGCCCTTCGTCAGCAACTTGTACGCTCCATAAAGGGCAAGAGCACCAACTTGGGCACCCAGCGCAATCTTGACGAATTTACGAAGGCGAGGCCACGACTTGGGGGCCTTCTTCACACCTTCGACCACTAACTGCGAGACGAGTTTAGATGCCTGTTCATCGCTAACCTTGGCCGCAGTCCTCGCATTAGCTGCCATTTGGATAGCTGCCTTAACAGCAGCCTCATCCCCTTTAGCAGCCAAGGCCTGCTTGACAGCCCTCATCAAAATCAACTTCTCATTTAACCGAGTTCCAGCATTGACAACAGCTTTCACTTGAGCAGGATTGGCGACAGCTTTGACTGCACCCACGGGGATAGGAGGAGCCTCCGCGCGAAGACGGCGATCGTTAACATTGTTGACGACGTTTCTGGCGCTGACGAAGCTAGAACCACACGCGACGAAGGTGGTGAAGAGGAGGACGATGAACACGCTGAAACGCATCGTTCGGAACTGGTTTTCCGGTTGTTTGGTAGAAAGCAAAAGCTTAAGTGACTGACGTACTAGTGTGATTTCGCACACAACGAGTCCATCAGTAATTACCGATGCGTGATACATGAACACAGCGAAGAGGAAGCCGGATCCCCAATCGAACTTGATTTCTCCTAGGACGTCGTTCAAAGATGTGCTAACTGTAAAAAGAAATCTGCTCTTTGAGTTTTGTTATGGGGGAATTACGGTACTTAATCTCTAAACAATGAATCGTTTTCACAAGGGAATCGTGTGATCAAAATAGACCTTTCCACGCAATTGCGTATGGTCGATCACCGATAAGCATTTCATGCATCCTATCATTGGTATATCTTGTTGTAATGCAGTAAAAAAACCTATAAAGATATATTGTCACGTATTGATGGATTGACCTGCTTATGGCTAGAGTGCTCTCGCAACATCCAAGACACAAACAAGTATCTTCCTTGTTTCGAATGACAGTGAAGAATTTTACTGAGTACATGTACAAATATAAGGGATGTAACAAACATATTGATATGGATAGCCGCTACCCCTGATTGATGCCCAAGGAATGTGGACCACAACACATGTACTAGCGTGACTAAACATTATTACGTTTGCCCACTAGTTTGGAAGGATGCTGCGATCTGTAGTGTAGCATGGGGATGAGCATTCTGGAACCAGCGCTTTCAAGGAAAAGTTCGAGGTCTAAATTTCGTGTCAGGTGGTTATTGTACAATAAAGGAAAGCAAGAAGGAGGACCTCGAACTTAGACTTACTTAGAACCGCGTAAAGGTATTAGCAACGGTATATTTCATTCATGCGTTTTTGTGTGAAGAAAACCAACTCGATAAATTGAACTAACGATTTAAGCTCTTTCTGTTGGGATACGTAACCTGTTGTAGTCTGGGTACTTGTCGGTTGATGAAGACAAATGATTACCATTTAAGTCGGCAAACAAACAATGATCTGGTCCCCGATCCTCTTGTTTATGATCCGTAACTTGCTACCTGTAATACCTATATGCTTCGGCAGTTTCTGCGCAGTGTACGTTGTTGCTGATTGAACTGGTATGTTTACTACTTTCTCAGTGCTCAGTTAGTGGAGTATACACAAACTGTATACCTGGTAATTATTTATTTATTACTGCAGGTATGATTGTGATCGAGATTTGTGATCCGTTGGGCTTGATTTGCACAACCGTTTCTTCAACTCGTAATTACTTCAAAGTGTCGAAGAAGGAACTAATCAGCGATTGCTTTCAAGAAAAAATCTACGTACGTTTTGGTAAGTTTCAGGATCCGTTTGGCGAATGAGGACCGAAACGGGACTCAATCAGAAAACCTTTTAACAGGAGTACCAGCATTAGGTGACTGAACTACGCTCTAAATTCAGTTGAGAAGTAGACATGTATGTAAGGGGTGATCGATTCCTTCTTTCTCTATATCCAAAGTTTTCGCGGACCCAAAGTTGAATCCCAAGGATCAGTCAAGTTGGCAGTGTCAACTGGGATACGGTTTGCTTCTAACAACTGTCAAATGATACACATAATGTGTAACACATGTATACAAGCTCTTTTTATGACCATGCTTCCATAACTTTACTAGTACAATAACTTACAGTCAGAATTCTATGGACATTTCAGTTTTCCATAATCATTTCGCATTTCTGATCCTCACGAACACACTACAGCATATGAGCGCCGACAATCTCTATCTATCCTCCCTGACGAATGGCGGAGTCCCTGATGTGATGCAATATACTAGGAGAGCAGCGACGAAGGAAATACTCGACTTCGACACGTACCAGCCATGTTTATCAGCATGTTCAACGCGTTCTCATACGGAAAACTATTCACCACACGGTTCGGGAGACATAGGGGAATGTCGCTGGTTCAACTCATCGATGTCACGTCACGCGCTGAGCAAGAAACATGTCAGTCGTAAGAGGATACAGTTACTCACCAGAGGGAGAATTGTTCGAGAAAACTCTCTTGAAACTCAGCAACATCCCGGACAGAAGAAATATGGGTTTGCCCCTGGTCTCTTCAGGGTTATTCAAGATCTCCGCGATGAGATTAAGATGTTGGAAATGCAGCATATTCGCGTATCTGCAGCCATTCCTGCTGCGGATGGTGCGTGGGTAACAGTCATGGGATATTTTCGAGTGGTCCGTCATCGCCTTCCACTCTCTCTAGATCTACTTCAGTTTGTCAGTAGAACGATGGCTGCGAATGTCCTATACAACAGTGAATACGGCATCGAGGCGATGATTCGAAGTTGGTACTTTTTGCAATGGTTTGGTGATGTGAAAGAAGAACTAGAGCACTTAAGTAAGACCGCAGAACACTCCATGGTAGCGACCACAAGAATCAGTGTCACGATCACGAAGCAGACACTGGTTAATGTGTTCCCCCACTTGCTGCGTGACGACGACGTTGCCTTGAGAAATAAACTCCTAGGCCAACGGATTACCATGCGGGGGTCAACATGTTTTGAATGGGGAGATGCAAACGAACGTGTGACCAGTGTGATCGCTCAAAGTGATATGTTGACACCGATGTTGCACTTGCTGGACAACTGGGAAGATGTATCGTGGGTTTTTGAAAGGGCGGTCATTTCACCTGACTTCCAATGGAGATCGATGTGCACCGCATAGCAACAATTCGTCCAATTAAGCCTAGTAGGCCTATCCAGAATCCTGTGGTTCACACGACCAGTTCGCCGAGATAAACTCATGGGAATCATATCGGGAGGTCAACTCTTTTGTCAACCCATACAACGCACCCGTTGCATTACCTGTAAAACGTGTATAAGTACTAAGAGCATGGCGTTCCTCAAGAAAGCGCAGGAACTTCCTGCGCTTTGCGGACCTTACACACAAGCTCGTGGGCGTGTCTGCAGGCTGCAGTGGAGCACCTTGGTCATATTTGTATTCGGTAGGACAACGAATTACAGTGAGTTACATACAGTATTGGCGACTGAATTCTTGAAAGACTGTTCTGCTCCATGTAAGGGCCTACAGAGTTTGTGCGGTACTTGTCTACATGTATTGGACAGCGGTTTGCGGTGTTGTTACATGGGCGATAATTCATCCTGTGTAGTAGATTCTTGCGTCCTCGTGGTACATGTACATGTACGAAATTCGTGGTGTTTGATCGACAAATGGATGTCTGCATCACGACGTGGAGGTTCTCGGTCGCAAGTGGCAGGACGCACGCTTCCTGCCAGACCTGGTGCGACCGAATTCGAGGAGGACGACGACGTGACGAAGAAAGACTTCGCTCGTACTCGTGTGTCACAAACCAGAAAGTCTCGCTAAGGTGGAATCCATGGCTGTGGCGATGCCAAAGGCTACGACGTGGCGTCCGTGGTCAAAAAGTCTGGAATCGCCGTTGAGATCATTGAGATTGCTGAGGAGATGAGTGCTGCTCCGTAATATTACCATAGATGCATTAAAATACGCTTGAATTGTAAAATTTCCAAAATGTAATCAGACAGACGGTTAGTTGTCCGAGAAGAGCGACTTGGAGGCCTTAGCAGCAGTCGGGAGAATTGAGAAGTGAACCGTTTGGCTGCCCACTACTGAGTCAACGTCATGGCTTCTGGTGGTGAAGCGAAGCTAGCAACGCTTGACGATGCCCTTGAGTTCCTCTCCTGGTGTGACAACAAAGTGGAAAATACTGTATTCGATCAAGAGTTCGACGAGCGATGTATCATTGAGATCTTCCACGATTTAGTCGATGGTTCTGTCAAAGCAGCGGCAGTGATGGAGACTCCATGTTTGAGTGGATTACGGGAGCAGAAATTGAAAAGCCAGAAAACCTCCGTGCCAATACATCAAAAGAAATCACGGATTCGAAAGGCTTCGAGTTCTTCAACTAGTCTCCAGCGCAAGAAACAGGCAGAGACGCGAATGCTACGCGAAGAAGCTATAAAGCTTCACGGCTACGTGAAACAGCTCAAGAGAATGCGCCGCCTTAGTAAAAGACACGGTGATGAGGGAAAAAGCTCATTTGTGGATATGAAATCGAGCGGAAGTGATTCATTAATGTGGCATCAACGAGCCACTAGTGCGTATGACAAGCGACATCTTTCGGAACAAACTAATAGACGATTAAAGGAAATCCTCAGCAACCAAGAGAGAACCTACAACACACTGAACGATATTTTCAAGCGCCGCGACCTGTTCGATGTGAGGAATGGATGTGGTGTATGTCCTACAACAAATACTGACTGGTGTTACCGCTGTTTCTGATGTGTATTAGGACTATCGGTTTGTGGCAAGTCTTGGATTGGCGAATGCACATGTTACTTCCAGTGAGCCGACCAGTTTTCTTCTCTCTCAACTTGATAGCCAAGTTGAAAAACTATATCGTGAAGTTGATACAAATTTCCAGCCCATGGACCCACATATTCTCTACTGTGCATTGCAGCCAAAGTTCGACGAACAGACGCAAACCCAATTCATCGAGTTTTTGACTGCTACCCCCGTGGATATTTCAAACGAAGATGCTTGTAATTCAATATGGACTGCTGTAATATCAAAATCGGTACGTGCAATACGACTCGGATACCTCATCGCCATCAAGCAGTAACTCATTGGACGACTTGCGTGCTATTCTATTCGTACAGGCTC
>NBNE01000317.1:0-26154 GCA_002215365.1 Phytophthora megakarya
CTCGATGCTTCGAGTTATTCGCGAGGGTTGATATCATTGTCTTATTGGATGATCTATATTCCAAACAGGATAATGTACTGCTTGCGTTGGGACGGCCAAGTATGGTACACCACAATCTGCAGGAGCTCTAGCAATGTTAGAGCTCCTACAAATTGTCGTGTTTCCGCTGCAAGTAGCAACGTTGAATCCTGTAACGATGCAACGCACGAACCAAAGGGAGTTGCAGTAAAAATATGCCCTCCGTTGTTCGCGGTAATAATGCGTTCGAAGTTCAAAAACTACAACGAGTTTACCGCCTTTGGCCTCGACTGCAATTTGCGATCAGAGCGATGAGTCGAAACCGATCCCGAGGCAAATGTACAAATACCATACATGTAGCTCGGTTACAGTAACAACAACGAGTTCCTGCCTCCGAGAATTGCTTCTCTGCTTGTGCGATGTGAATTTCGCTGCCAGAAGATTCAAAGGAGCATCACAAGCGGGATTTCTAATGCGTTCAAACGTGGTGTTCAGCAAAGTGTACATGACGACGAGCCTCGCCACGAGGTCTGGAAAGGAAGAACTCGAACGCTTGCAAAAGACCTTGTGTACCGGTACCCCCGTACGTCCAGATCAGGCGGACAGCGATCATATCGATGCCCGGCTCTGCAAGGTACTTGTGACACTTGGCTACACAAGCTGACAACGTTCCCTCGCCTCCGCTGCAACGGTCTACGATGCACAGCGACTTTCATGCGGTCGTACAGAAGCCTCTAGCTGCATCATGGCAAGTTGGTCGCCAACACCTTGCCAAACGCTCGACGTGTCTTAAAAAGTATCTTGCTGATCATCGTTGTGAGCGGATAGTCTTCATACACCTGCAGATCTGATCACCTCGCCTCGTTTGCGAGCGCCTATCCCAACAGCATCATGGCAAGTTGGTTGCCAACACCTTGCCAAACACTCGACGTGTCTTAAAAAGTATCTTGTTGATCATCGTTGTGAGCGGATAGTCTTCATACCTGCAGATCTGATCACCTCGCCTCGTTTGCGAGCGCCTATCCCAACGTTTGCAAACATTGTGCTGCAAGTTGCTGCCTGCAACTTGACCTGCATGTGTTACGTAAGGTACAACAGCATGACGATCACCTTCATCAAGTCCTCACCAGGCAGAAAAGACGGTGGGTGTCGAGTCTCGAGACATGGACCTCCACGCATCTGAGCCCGACCAAAGTCTGTTGCATGGCCAATCCCTGCAGCACCACGGGAACGATGAACTTCATCAGATGAAGACTCTGCTATCCCGCCCAGCTGCACAGGGCACTTGATCATGGTCTCCATCAACTGTTCACAACGGAATTTGCTCCGCACTCGACAAGTTCCCAGTCCACGAGCCATGAGCTGCATCAACAACAACGTGGTCGGTGACAAACGCCGTCTCCCGTTGCGCGCCATTGAGCGCTTCGGTATCGCCGATCCCGATGTGTCGGTCAAGTGCTGCCACGCCATCGCCATCAGTGGCGACATGGACCAACTGCTGCGATTCCTCCCCACTGCCGTCATGCGAACGTTCAACCGCCACCCGCGCATGCGAGCGTTGGTGCTCAAGGACGAAGAGTTCATGGCGGAAATCCAACCGCAGATCTCGGTGGACGACGTCGCGGCCAAGAAATTACTGCGTGTGCGCGAACTGTCGGACTCGACCGAAGATGTGGCGGCGTGGAAGAACTGGAACCAGTTCGTGCAGACGGAGACCCACATCCCGTTCGACCGCTTCACGCAGTTCATGTTCTACCTCACCGTGTGGGTGAACAAGGCAGAAGGCAAAGCACGGTTCTTCCTCTTCTCGGACCACATCATGTCGGACGGAGACTCGGGACAGATCTTCGTGAACGACACCCTGGAAGACATCGCGTTGCTGTCCATTGAAGCGGTGAAGCCCGTGACCGAGTTCCCGTTGCGTCCGTCGCTCTACGACATGTGGTTCACGAGTCCGTGGTGGCTCAAACCCGTGGCCAAAACCATGTTGGCCCTTGTAGGTGGCTCGGCTTTCGTCAACTTTATGAAAGTGTTCAAGCCCGTGTTGACCCCCCGTCTAGATCAAAAGGACTTTGGCATCCCCTTCCAACAGAACAGCACCACGTTGCTCAGCCAGGCAGGTACCCCAACGAACATGCGTGACACGTTGCGTAAATGCAAAGAGGAGGGTGTCACCCTTGGTGGAGCGTTGATCCCGATGTTAGTGTTGGCTTTCTACCATGCTAGTAAAGTGGACCACAAGCTCAATGGGGTAGAGGAGACGGACGGTCCGTTCCGGTTCGTAGCCGATATTTGCTACAACATGCGTCAACGGGTTCCTCAACCTGCACCGGAACGTCAAGTGGGTCTCTACGTGACCAACACGCCACTGCAGTGGTTGGCTGCCGAGGGAGTGAACATGAAGACGGAGAAGTTCTGGGACTTGGCTCGCACCTCCAAGGAGCAAATGGCGGAGCAGGGCGACAAGCTGCTGGAAATGGCGATGCCGTGCTTCCTCATGGACCGCAAACTCATTAAGCCCAAGGTCGGAGAGCTGCTTGGCGACTTCAAGGTCCCCAACTCATGCACCGGTGACGCGACTATCTCGAATCTGGGTCGCTACATCTACAAGAAGAAGCACATTTTGGCCTCCAACGGTGTGCTCGAGGTCGAGGACATGTTCGCGTTCTGCGCCATCCCATTCGTGGCCACGTCGTCTACGATTTGGCTCTCAACTGTCAACTCGTTCAACTATTCGTTGGCTCACAAGGTGGACGACAAGGTCGGCAGCGCGCTGTTCAACGCCTACGTCAAGATCTGTGAGAACGCCTGCAACATCAACAAGGAAGACACGATGGAGCAGGTGCTCAAGCGACTCGGTATTGAGACCTAAGTGTAAGTACTATTAGTATTATTCATTGCTTTCAATAAACAAAGTTCCTACCTCGTACAGTTTGGAATCCAAACTTTGGATGCCTATGACAAATCTTCAAAGCAATGCGAAGCCGTATCTGACAAAGATCCTTGAAGCAACCAAGTGATGGCGCCGCCATCATTTGTGCACATGAAGTTCATGATGAACCTACGTTGGACAAAGCATCAAGTGGCTTGTTGGTATCAATATCCGACAAAGATCCTTGAAGCAACCAAGTGATGGCAGCAGTGCCGCCATCATTTGTGCACATGAAGTGCATGATGAACCTACGTTGGACAAAGCATCAAGTGGCTTGT
Organism: Phytophthora megakarya; assembly: GCA_002215365.1. Taxonomy (NCBI): domain Eukaryota; phylum Oomycota; class Peronosporomycetes; order Peronosporales; family Peronosporaceae; genus Phytophthora; species Phytophthora megakarya. The sequence goes on from NBNE01000317.1 coordinate 3,229, forward strand.
TGGTATCAAGTGGCTCATGATGAGCTCTTCACTGCTCTAAGCTAGTAGCTTAGCTACATGTACAACTCCGGGTCGAGGATTTTGTCTCCGTCGTTCATGTTCACAGCTTCATGCATTTGTATTTGTCACATGACGCCGACTTGAACAAGCTGCACCGACGCTACACTTGAGCATTTTTGCAGCAACGTAATGTCACTACGACACTGCAACTGATTGTGTTCAACCTTGCGAAGTCATGGATACATCTACAGGTAAACTTCGTGGTTTCGTGTACAAGGAGGACATTTAACTATCCTGATCTAACGAGCTGAACGAACCACTTTCTTCTCTAGCACATCGACATACTGCTTGAGCTCACGCAGTTGTCGCTCCAGTGCAGTCTTCTCCTCTTTTTGCTGTCGAATATATGCTAAATACTTCTTCAGATGCGCCTGTTGCGTCCGTGCTGTCTGCTGATAACTCTTTGCCATCGAGCGCTTCCGATCTAGGAGCTGTCCGAAGCGTGTTTCTAGTTTTGCAATGATCCGCTCCAGACGCAGCAACTGAAGATCCTTCCTCTTTAGTTGTGCGTGCAGCGACGTCAACGGGAGCTTGCACAGTTGACTGGCATACTTCTCAGGTCGAGCGTCCCGTTGCTCTTCATCGCTCTCATCTCCTCGAGAATCAACACGCAGAGCGTCAAAATCCTCCTGGCCACATTGATTTTCAAGCTGATTCACCACTCGACCGTCTGCTGCTGCGTCTTGAAGTCTTCGTCGGAGATGGTCGAGCGTCCCGTTGCTCTTCATCGCTCTCATCTTCTCGGGAATCAACACGCAGAGCGTCAAAATCCTCCTGGCCACATTGGTCTTCAAGCTGGTTCACCACTCGACCGTCTGCTGCTGCGTCTTGAAGTCTTCGTCGGAGATCCTCGAGCTCTTTCGCTTGCTGCACGATGATCATCTGCAGACGACGAGTGTGCGGTTGCTCACTGTCACTCGCAGTCTCGACAACAGCCTCTTCACTTGTATTGTTACTGCTGCACGTAGAAACATTGTCATCGAGGTCGTATCGCTCTGGACGCTTGCGATTGAAAGCCTCGTTGAGTCGCACGAGCTCCTGCATCTGCTGGAACATGGCGACGCACTGGTCGTGGTCCTGTTTCGCTCGCTGTTCACTCAACTCTTGCAGTTTCAGCAACTCTCGCTGAAGGGCGCAGCATGACACGCACTGCAACATAGTAAAAAGGTCACAACGAGCATCAACTGCAGATATCAAGAGCATGCAGAGCATTTACCGCGTGCTTCATCAGTCTCAACAGTCAAGTTGAAGTTATCCGTTACGTGACTCACATGGCTACATCCTGTGAAAGTCAATATTTGTACCGCATCCTTTGAAACTCGATACTCCTTATTCCCGCGCCGCCCCTCTACATCAGTCGCAGGTGCCTCGATCTGCCGCTCTTCACATCGCTTCTACCCGTATTCAGCTCAGGACGACTCGCTCTTCTTCTTACCCAGTTATTTCTCCATCTATCGACGTTGCTCCTGCTTCTCGACGTGTTTTGTAGCGTCCAGGAGCTTGTGGCTAAGTAGCGGTACCACTTTTCTGGTACAATTATGCGCAGCAGCATGATGCGACGTCGCGAGAGCAATCTGACGCTGGACGAGGAGGACGACGTGGCTGTATCCATCGAGCCCATGGAGCAGCCGTGGATGGCGCTGGAACTGTACGAGACGCTGTGGCTGAACGCCACACAAACCGTCCGCTCCAGCTGCACCTTCACCCGGTTCAAACGGGACAAACATCTCCGGACAGAGCTTTCCAGCTTCCAGCAGCAATTCCTCCAGACTTTAGGGAACGATCTCGTGCTGTTCCCACTCAAATCAGAGCAGATTCCATTGGTCGTGCAAGCGTACGCCAATATTTCCGACAATTACGGCCTCAAAACCATTCTTTTGGTGAGGATGGAGCAGCTCCACGACTCGGAGCAGATTGGTATTACAGTGAAAAATACAGATCCAGTGCATCACACAAGGATGGCTGCGTTTCTAGCAGTGTTGCAGCAACGGATTCAACCGGGAAGTGCGCCAAAACGACCGCAACCGAGGATGGCAGATACCAGCAAATTGTTTTTAGAGGAGAGTGAGGATACGACGGACTCGGACACGTCGTCAGTGGCACCCTCAACACCACCGATTCCGACTTCGGTAGACACTCCACCGAGACAAAAAGTGTCTGTCACAAAACCTGTCCCTCGACCTATAGAACGAGGACGATCGCATACGATTCGATACCGGACAGATCGAGATATTTCATTTGAAGGCTATTTGAGCAAGAAAAGCGACGTACTGATGAGTTGGAAGGCGACGTATTGTGTCTTGGAAGAGGACACGCTGGCGTTCTACGAGACAAGAGAAGATTTTATCTCGAATACGAAGCTTATGGGGCGGATACAGTTACAGGGAATTGAGGATGAAGATATAGGCAAACCGAACGGCTTTCGTGTGATTGCAGAAGGCAACCACATCAACCATCTGAGCTCGCGAACCGCATTTGAAAAAGAGCAATGGAAGCGGGCAATCAGTGTAAGACTTTCGGATTCCATGCATGTTCTCAGAACTAAATTACCGTATTTGTGTGGCAGATTGCGATTTCCAAAGCTCCGGAGGTCACACGACCGTATGTTGCCTTTGCATCTCAACCTCTTGAACCTCACAAATTTTATCGACTGCTTGGTGCGCTATTGCGCCAAGAAATTAGCGATTTCCCGCTACTCTTTCGCAGCATGCACCCGGATATTGTGGTGACGTCGAATTTTCCTCCTATTGTACCGTTTTGGGGTCAATACCGTCGATACGATGGTGTTTTGTTGTTTATTTCGACACTGCTGGATTCCGTTACGGTGGATAATTTCTCACTTTCCGAGGTGATTGAGTTGGTGCGTGGTGATGCAGATTGCGTCGATGAAACTGGCGCTCACCATGACGCGCTTACACCTTCTCCAATCACGGTTGACTCGTACGTTCTTTCCCCGAAATCGACCGAGGCACCGAAGTCAACCCCAGGCAGTGTATCAACTCCTTCAGCTCAGTGGACAAAACGGTTGGTTGTGACAGGGAAAGAGACATACAATTTGCTCGACGCCGACAATCGCCGAGTTACCCAGCTTTTTGTACATGAATTATGGCTGGATCACAAAGACCGATTGGTACGCTGGCATTTAAACGGGGATGCTGTTGCTCTCTCGGTAGCATTCGATGATGCTCCACGTGGAGAAAACATCCGACTTGTGTTGCCTGGCGAAGCTTCAGCGATATCCCATTCGATCCCTCCAGGAACTTTTTACGTGCAAATTTTACAAGCTCAGCAGCTCCATTTGTCTGAAAATGGGAATGATCATGCATCGAATGGGAGTGCTCAGCACGTGGCTCCTCCACTGGCATCGAAGAAGGGATATCCAGTGTATGCACGATGCATTCTCGAAGAAGGAAAACATATGGAGCAGACTTTGCGTGGACTAGATGTAAAAGAAGGCGATAATGTACAGCATCGAAGAAGGGATATCCAGTGTATGCACGATGTATTCTCGAAGAAGGAAAACACATGGAGCAGACTTTGCGTGGACTAGATGTAAAAGAAGGCGATAATGTATCTGATCAGCATGCCAAATCGGCAGTGAACGGGGCACACAAGGAAAACCGCCGTCCTTCCAAGGGAACACGGTTCTTCCGTGGCTTAAGACGTGCTGCTGGAATATCTGGAGAACGAGCTATGGCGAAGTTTGGCGATCCAAGTGGATGTGTCACAAATATCTGCAAATGCATGCCAGTGATAACTCCAGATAGCCACCATAAGCTTGGCACACTTAACCCAGACTGGGCTAGCAATCTTCGACTGGAATTTCCTGGCTGTGCACGAGGCTTCACGTACTATTTGAAGGTGGAGGTATTCCAAAGTCGCTTCATGCTACCGGATGAGTTGTTGGGTGTCTGCAGGATTAACGTTACGCCTCATCTATCGTTAGTGAATGGATCAGCTGATGCAAAAGCGAATGGCGCTCTTCCTCGGTGGCACAACTTGTGTGATCAGTATAACGATTGCAAGGAATCATGGGCACCACCGACAGTGTTTCGTGGTCGCATTCAACTTGGCATCATTTTTGCTCCAACAGTGACATCTGCAGAGAACTTTCCTCAATCACAAGGGCTTCGGCGGATGGCAAGTGATGGAAGGCTGGTGGAAGCCAGGCGAGGCTCAGCTGATGAAACTTTGCTTCAGAGTTCGTCCAGCTACAACCTTCGTGAATTTCTTCGATCAGACAAACGAGCATCCGTCGGAGCTTTTGATTTCCCGTCGCAAAATGGAGGTCGGCTTGTCTCTCGTCAAATTCGAAGTAGAACTAATTCTTCCGGTAGACGTGGAAGCGTCAATATGAACGCTACGCCGGCTAGAAGTGAAGATAATCCTGAACTTGTGCGCTTAGCTCGCGATAACCACACTTTCTCGGGAAAAGCGACAAGCTTTGATGTCCCGAAAAAGTATCAGTTAATCAAGGTGGTGGGCGCTGGAACCTACGGTGAAGTGGTAGCTGCAAGTGATATTGAGTCTGGTACTACCGTTGCTATCAAAAAGGTTTCCAACGCCTTTCAAGATTTACCTGATACGAAGCGGATCCTTCGGGAATTATGTCTGCTTCGACAGCTCTGCCACCCGAACCTTATCCAGCTCTACGATGTCCCTCGGCCTGAGCGTCTCTCGTATTTAGAGGACATTTATCTCGTCACAGACCTCATGGAAACTGATCTGCATCGCGTGATTCACTCCACTCAAACATTAACGGACGAGCATGTGGCGCATTTCATGCGTCAAATCTTACGTGCGCTGGCATATTTGCACTCGGCGAATGTCCTACACCGCGATTTGAAACCTTCGAACATTTTGGTCACGAGCACGTGTGATGCTAAGATTTGCGACCTCGGTCTAGCACGCTACGTAGATTATTCCAAGGCGAAAAAGATAAAGGGAACATCTAGTGATGACGTATTTGTAGAGCTGACGGAATACGTCGTGACGCGGTGGTATCGTGCCCCGGAGATCCTGTTAGACGGCAATCGGTACGATAAACCATCAGATCTGTGGTCTGCTGGCTGCATCTTGGGCGAGCTGTTGGGTCGCAAACCGCTTTTTCCTGGTTCAAGTACAACCAACCAACTCAACAAGATCTTCAATGTGCTCGGTACACCTGACATCTCCTACATCGCTAAGATCCACAAAGACGCTGCTCAAAAATGGGTTCATCGTCAGCGATCACGCTCTAAAATACCGTTTGAGGAGCTCTATCCAAATGCAAATCAACAAGCACTAGACCTTCTGGAGAAGCTGCTTGTTTATGATCCGAAGCAACGTATCACGGCTGTTGAAGCTCTCGAACACCCGTATCTACGTGAAGCATTTCGGTCAATGATAGCAGATAACATTGGGGGCGATGAAGCTTTCTTTTATGATGAAGCAGAACAGAAGGAGGACAAATTCGTGGGACAAATTGACGACTCGAATGAATATGTACCTGAGACGAAAGAAGCGATGCAAAAGGCAGTGTTTGAGCAGGTTTGTCACTTTCATTCTGAGGCGTTGGAGTACGAAGAGTGGCTGAAGAAGCACGATGAGAAGTATTGCGTTGATCCGAAAACGGGCAAGTTGGTACCTATCAAGAATTGATGACAAAGATGAAACGACAACGTCTCTTACCATCCCATAATCGTTCAAGACTGTTATCTTCTGACTAATATCATCAAGTTAGTTGCAAGTGGGTGTAACGGTAGTAGGGTACAAGACGATGGATTCGCTGGAAACAGTGAACACTAGTGTGTAATCGCTGGGATGACACTTGTGTAGAGTTCTGGATGTGCGAGGGTAGCACACCACAGTTTTGACGTGTATGATGGTGATCCTGGTGCATTTGTGTGAATCGAGGTGATAACAAATCGAAGATTGACTCTCGTCGTGGTGGAGTAATATTGTGACGAGCTGATGAAGCTACTCGGTCTCGCAAATACTGGAATGTACTGGTGAGACTGATGAAACGCAAATACTTACAAGTATCGTAAAAATGGAGCATATGGAATGGAAACGATGAACACTGGGGCTCGCTAATGCTACTTCATTCAGTTAATGAATGGCATGATGGAAAGTGCATTGAAATGCCCAGCAGTGAAAGACTGTGTGATCGCCGTTCTCTAAACGTGCTCTACTTCAGATTATGGTACCGAGGGTGATTCGGAGCAAACGAACGGCTTCTACTGAAATACTTGGATTTCCTCACAAGCAAACGCTTTGCAAGTTCGTTGTCGATAGGAGATTTTTGACGTAGTCCTATGCGTTCGCAAGCACATCCCTTCCCAGCATAAAAATGAAGGATTCAGCCCACGACGAATGCATCACGCTTGACGCGGTATAACCTTTGGCTTCTTTTTAACTCAACAATGCGATGATAATGATGAACGCAAGCGTGGCTCGAGACAGGTTGTAGAGTGTCCCTGTGACTGTGTACAGTGCGATGATTCCTATGCCTGTGAGTTCCTGCTCAGTATTAGTATCTTCTCCGCGCAGGAGAGCAGGTGCTTGACGATCGCTATACTGGATAAAAATACGAGGAATGGTATGCTGAACGAGTTAAGAAGGATGATTCTGAATCGTCCACCGTCGATGAGTTCGTCCTGTACTATGGAGCAACAGGGGCTCGGGATTCTACAGAGAATTCCAGTGAACTGGAACGCCTTGGGTCTGCTGAGTAAATTACCTACATGCCGTCAAATATGTATGCCACAAGTGGACCATGGTGACAGAGGGTGCGAGTGAAGAAGATGATTATCAGCTTTGGTTTTGATCTGGGTGGATCTACTGCACTAGCGTGATGACGTGTGATTTGGAGTTGGTGGTTTTTTCAATGTTGAGGAACTGTTGCTCATCACTCAACGAAAACCTAACAATCTTGCCGCATTGAGCACCAACAGTGCTCACTTCAATGTTAGCAAATCGCTCGAAGGAAGGATTTATTCCTGTCGCTGATGGATTGTACTCTAATAGTTGTTAGAGTACAGGAGACGGGAAATAGCGCTTTTGATTAACTTGATGGCGATTGAGACCAACTGTCAGCACATTCCTGTTGGCATGACCATTTTTCAAGTTCTAATAAAGGGACTGATAATCCTGCGAATCAAATTGACACCGAGCACATTGTGGACATGATGAAGTAGGCCAACAGCTGAGGTGAATCCTCTCGTTACGAGGCGTGAACATAAATCTGCGGTTTGGCTGAGGTTGAGTATGCGGACGAGCAAGAGGATGACTCCACTGCGCAATGGAAATCATGATACCAATTGCAACGCGTTCTTTCTCGTCTTGGATGGGCTCTAGAATGGATCCTGTAGGTAGTGTAGTGTAACTATGGATCCGCTAGCTACGGAGGATACGGTGCTGGATCCGAAGACACCTTAGATGAGAGGTTTCTTGGTGTGCTGGTACGTGCATGATGGTGGTGAGCAATATTTCTGCGGAATGAACATCATAGCTACGGTGATGCCGGTGACGAGGTTGAACTGAAGGTCGTGTTCGATTTTGATTGAGGTAGCCATTTGAGTGTGGAGACGTAATACCGAGCGAGTTTGAAGGGTGTCTACTTTGTAGCAACGAATCGTAGATTCTGCGGTTGGTTTATCCTAGTAATGGAGCGGATCCAGTCCATTGCGACTTGCTGTCTCGTTAGCGGGATTGGATACGGAGTATTGAGTGGAAGGCGCTGGTATGAAGCTGTAGGTGATCGCATCCTAAGGTATCTGAGGCTTACATTGGAATACTGTCACGGGATCAACTCTAAACGAGTATGAATACTCGCATTCGTGTACCGATATTACGAAACGGACTAATAGTCGTCAGCCAGTTGATGCGTTGGACGGCGATGCTTCTTGTTGAAAATAAAATTTTGTATCAAACTCACGATGACTTGGAAACGATAGTCTGTTGAGTTTGTAGAATGCTACTACGGTAGCCGTATGGTAATGATCAACGTTGAACATTTTAACGATCGCTGAATAACAAACCATTGCCTCAACTGAAGGCTCTCAAACAATTGTCGACTGGAACACCCCAATCTACTGCAATTAAGTTATATGCATTTTCGTTCGAAAAAATTGTTTAACTTCTAAAACGAAGATTTATGACCTTCGACCTGGATATGAATCGTTTTACAAGCTGCCCTAAATCCACTACCGGTGAGGTCTCACAAAGAGTCTTCATTAGCTTTGTCGATCATGAAAATGGCTTTTTAAATACCTTAGAAGGATTCACCTGTACGAATTGATTTTAATCATTACCTCTAAGTAAAATGGTTGGCTCTTGCCACGAGCCCATGACATTGGACCTCGTGGTCTTTCCCGCAAAGTCTGTTCATCATAGTGTTGATCTCCCTGTTTTGTAATGTGACTGGTACATGCCACGTGCCTATGTCAATGTGCTCGTCGTGGAGGTGCTGCGACCCGCAAATTACGAAGTAGATGGAGATCGGGAGAATATGAGCATCATGTTGAAGTCTCCAAATGATAAAGATACAGTAAAGCACGAGCAACGCGTACACGCATCAGGGCGAAGAAGGCTTGGCGACCATGGCATGCCCCATGCCATACGTGAATTTGCTGTCTTCAACCCAGATCGAGTCAAGATTTACACTTAGTATCATGCCTGGAACGTTCGGATTGATCATCCAGCCCGCTTGGGCGTCGCTCTTTCGGAAGCGCAAAACTCCCCGCCACACTACCGACCGAGATGCAACTTCTGGAGCACTACCCGCTCTTGACTTGACAAGGAAATGTACACCCATCAGAAACTCGAACGGGAAATCGAAGAAGTCCAAGCTCTCAAAAGTATTGATGCTCATGTTCCTATCAGATACGTGTTTGTAATCCCCGTACGACATGTACTGATAACATCAATTGAATCTTCACATACTGATAACGTCGCTTTATGCATCCAATATTTTTCACTGTGCGTCTCTGTCAATATCCTTCGTCCAACTTCATTACACCAAAGTGTCACAGCAAGACACGGTGTTCAGAGTCAGGAGGTCATAGCGTGCAGACCTCATTTCTTAGTTCTAGGTACATGTCCTGGAGTACTTGATAAGAAAGTGGCTTGGGTAAGAAGCCAAACTTCGTTCAAGTATTGGTTTTCGACTTGCTTGGACTCGAAGAAATCGGATAAATAGTCACCTGCTGAGGCCACCGTGAAGGCCCTGGTCGTTAGAGGTATCTTCGTATAACCGCGAACTCACGGTCACTGTACATACACTCCCACCTTATAATGATCTTTGATACTAAGTAATACAGTAGTAAACAAACAACGTGGAGGTAGAGTGTAAAGGAGGTCATCTATTTGCCGTTATTAAAAACTGGAACTTCACCTCGTTGGAGAACTGAATCGTTGAACTTTACCAATTGCCGCGACTTAAATTATAGCTACTATTGCTTTTTACAAGGTCTTCGTACTTGGTCTTCATGTAGTTGAGATCATATTTTTGAAAAAGGTGCGGGTATATGGATGTTCCTTCATGAAAGCCATTGTGTGTTGCGTCCCGTGGATAGTTAGTTAGCTGTACTGTTGAAAGTAGGGTTCTTCTTGCTTCAGCTGCGCTATTGCGTTTTCAATCAGCAGAAAATTCATATCTTCTTCATATGAAACAATGAGGTCATCTATTACTTGGTAGGATCTTTAGTACCGATAGATACTCAAAACGCAACGTTCACTTACAACTATTTTTCCAGCAACTTGCTGAAAAATTAAATATTCAGTATCATAAAACATGTGAGCCACAATACCTTACAGCCGGACGTAGTCTACATTTACATATCGTATGCACTCGTAAAGAAAATGGTAAACTTAAAAATCTAATTTTTCGCGAACTTGAACGTAAAATCAACACCTAGATATCATAGATCAATATTAGTTTGCTATCACTTCACCAAACTATTCACACGCACTTACCAAAATGTACAACACGAAAACACAGCGTCAATCCTGCCCAGAACATAAGTTTACCTTGAATGAGGGGCATGTGCGTCTGCAACACGAATGAAAGCTGGTAGAGTGCTTGCATACCACAATTCCGCCTGACTACTCGCTCAAGTAGTACAAACGAAGCGATCTGTAATATTCCGAACACGACCAGGGGAAGAATTGTGATGCCCACGTTTTCGCTAGTAATACCCGTCATATCTGTGTGATACCGTGCATTCGGAAGATTTACCATCACCAACATGTAGAGAGAGTAGAAGAAAGGTACGACGGCTTCCAAATAGGCAGTAAGGATCATACATTCTGTCGAGAAAAGGGTCTCGAGTGTTTCTCGTAGAAGTATAGCTCGATTTGGTTGCACAAAGGGTGGACGTTCTGTTGGCCGACTTTCTTCTAGCGAAGTCTCCGATGAGGAAATAGGAAAATAATCCCCCGACAACAAAATTTCGGAAGAATGCGCGATGACAAACTTTCGTGTGACCCATTTCGAGATTGTACTGGCGAACAATTTATCTGTCGGAGAAAGTGGAAACTAGCCTCATGGTGCACAATTGCCTCGAGAAAACCTTTATCCGATGCTGATAAGCTGTGAGGAAGACAAGAATGAACTCGGACGCCTGTGCGGGACAGCAGTGTAATTTTTTCTGGGTTCCGGTACAACAGACAAAGCGATGATAATAAATTTTCGTTCTCGGAGACCTTATGATCGATCTGACGAAGCGTTGATAGACTCTTAATAGTTTTCCGATGCAAACTGTGCAACATGAAAGCCGTTTGAAGTAGATCAGAAACAGTCATGACGGTCACAGCCAGAACAGACGAAGCGCTCTGCATACATGTTGCGATGTATAATGCATTAAAGAAATCCACCGTAAAAATGACAGCTTCTGGTGTCATGTCTTCCATGTGCTTGGAACACCTCAACATGATATGCTTCACGGTCATTTTGAGAACAGGTAGTACTAGGATAACCAAAATCTGGTATCGAGATCCTTCTGCAAATCTGAACAATGCTTCGTAAACCGGATAAATGAAAGCCACCATAAATTGAGGGGAAACAAAATTCATGTAGTCAATCAACCGCTCTTGCTGTGTTAGAATTTGACGAACTATACGAGAACCTACCATCATTCGAAAGGAAATGAGATGGGCGATGCAGAACACCGGAGTCATCGTGAGAACGTAGAATGGGATGGGAAAAATTATTTTGGACGCAACCACCATTGAGCAGGCTACAGCACCAACAGAAGCAAAAAGTGAGAGCAAAATTTGACGACACACGGAGATCTTAACGCCATCAATGAAGTACATTGCTTGTACAGTGAGAGCATGGGTGCCAACATATATCATTACTGTTGCCCGAATCCAAAATCCATAGTTTGCGCTCCATCCTTCTTTTGGGTATTGAAGAGGAATCAGTTCTTGAGCGAATACCAATGCGAGCATTGGCATTAACGTTCCAATACACACAAACATTGCACGTGGGATAGATGTCTCCTTAGTGTATGCCTCCAAAGCCAAGACGCGTTGAACTGAATATTTACCTCCATAGTACATATGTGACTTGTAGTCGTTGCCAGGACCGTAAGAGTGCTAAAGCCCAAGTAAAAAGAATAGAATGCATCACACCTCGTGGTTAATTGTCGATGAACTTGGTGCCTACTGCATTATAATGTTCACCAAAAATACAATATTGTAGTTGTCATTCTACAGTTCGTGCGTGTAACATCGCATTCCTCTAATTTTACAGCACCATGTCAACTTGTCAAATCCTTAATTTGGAGTCCAAATTTTGGACAGTTCGAGTTTTCAATGATTAACTTCCCAGCGGCATTAAACCCCAGCGAATCGGAAAGTAAAGTCGACACCTGCATCAACACAATTTGGAACAAATAAGCCTCAACTGCAGTGACCTTAGATGATACGCAGACAGGTCGCCATTTATTCCTGAGTACCTTTCACTGACTTTTGAGTAATCTGTGTTTTCCTTGTAATTTCGAGTAAAGTTTGGAATTATGAGTAAATCAAATGTGTTATTTCGCTTGCTTTTGCGCTTGGTTTACTTCTGAGGATACGCGCTACAACTTAGGGTTGCGCTGAATGCAATGTGCTGATAATGGCAACCAGGTGTTAGGAATGAGTTCATTTGAAGCTGTGCTTTTTGTTGGTTGCTGGAGCTCATGTACAAGTACTCCTCTTCTTGCACCACTACAAAACAAACCAAGTCTAGTACAAGTTTCTTGAAGTCTGACAGTTAATCTATGGGCTCCTCGAACGACGAGTCTATAAGCGGAAGCAGCAGCAGCGATGAGAGTGCATTTACCAGAGAACCCCCCTCCCAAGCGCCCACGACGTGATTACCCAGTCGTGGTGTTTTCAAGTGTTACACAGGCACTTGCTGGTATGAGTGGTGGCTCAGGCAACATGTACTCCGTGTTGTACAACTACGAAAAAAAGCAACGGACAGCGGGTCTTTGGGTGCAAACCCACAGCGAATGCGGAAAACGCTTTCGTGTCGAGTTTTCCGACGGTGGAGAAGGCAAGACTGTTACGTTAGAGGAGTCTGTGGAGCACACAACGGAAGTGTTGCCAACATCAAAGACCGAAATCAATCCCTTTCTCAAACGTGAGTCCGACGATCTTTTTCGTGGTGGTGCAGGTGGACAGAAAGCGCGCAAATTACTCGGAGAGAGACATGCAAAGAATGTTATGTTGAACGCTATCCTTCCAACGGAGAAGCAGCTCACCAATCGAAAGGCGTATCTTAAACGAAAAGCCGCAGGTAATGTTCCGTTTTTAATTTTTAACAATCGCTAATGCAACATTTTTTATAAATATGTATAGATGGCTGGGAGATACGGAACATGGGTGAACTTTAGGAATGGATTGCCGACAAAAAATGTATTACGAAAGACGTTTTTTTGGGGTCGGAGGTCAATTCGATGCCGATACGGATGCATCGTCCTTTTCCACCCAGCCGGCTGAGTTTCGACACAAACTCATTGTTTTAAACTCGTTCGAACACGCTGTGGACGCTCAAGATGAGGATGGAGCGAAGTCATTTGGTGTGATTGTTTCGTCGCGGACGTGTTTCCGAAATATCCTGTACGCTCATCAAGGTCAATCCACAGACGGTGTTCTTGGTGCTACCGACGGAACGTACCGGTTGCATTTCGGAAAGTATTAATTTTATTTTTTATTTGTTGAGTTTTACATGAACTAGTACCATGTATTATGCTTTTCAGGCGGGTGGTCGCTAGTCGATTTCGGGACGTATACAATCCACTTCAGCCGACGAATGTACAGTAAGACATTCGTGCCTTGGTTGTACATGTTTGTTCGCACGGAAAGTGAAGTTGCATACAAGGCCATGTTTCTGACCGCGAAGCGGTTCGCACTTCGATTCTTTGGGATCAACATGGAGTTAAAGTTTGGCAGTATCGATTGCACCGCATCCATTGCAAACGCATTCTCAGCAGTTTGGCCAGACATCGAAATTTTGAACTGCTACCCCCATTTGTCTCGAAAGGCCCGGGAAAAAGCAAACAAACTTCTCCGGGTATGTGTGTTTTTATTGTTATGTAGCTGTTATTTCTTTTGTTTTTAAGCTGTTTTATTACAGGAATCAATTTTCTTCCAGTCCAATATTTGGCCCGATATTCAGTATATGCATGCAGCCAGGACGAAAGAGCAGTTTGAATCGTTTGCGAATCTATTCCTGCAGTATTGGAGTGGCCAAGGGGAAATCGCATACAGCACGTGGTTCAAAAAGACCTACATGGCGGGTGTTTGGGCAAACTGGTTCGGAGTTTGTGCGATCCCAGGGGTGACACCGAGCCAAAACGCAATTAAAGTTCACCACCGGGTCATAAAGCAGTCATGCGTCACCTCCCTACGGACCAGTACAGCCACTGTACTGAACGAGTCGTTGCCGAGAATACTTTTCCACCAATCGACAACTCCAGCTCGTACCAATTTGGCACATCATTGTGAAGGTAATTCTTGCAACGTTTCCTTTTAACGAATTTTTTATAACTTATTTATTTCTATTTGTTATAGGCCCCGTTCTGGCAGAGGTGATAGCGAAAGCTCGCAAGCTGCTCTCTACAAGTGAAAATTACTACATCAGCCGAGTCACAAGAAGGAAGGTCGTGAAAGCCATTGTTTTCAATACAAGCAAGTACGTTGTGGGAAATAACAACGTGCATGGAAACACTGTCACGCGTGGTCGTGTCAAACGACAAGTACTTGATGGTCAGGTCTAGCAAAATCTATTTACACTTACATAACTTTGAGTATTTGACAGGTATTTCAACTCCCTTCGTGGGAACTTGATGCCAGGAACTACTGTACATCAGGTTGAACTGGAGTATCTATCACTCCATCAAGTGAAAGTTCTGTGCACGGACCAGTTGGCGTTGCAAATGGAGTCAACGTTCGACCACGCTCAGGTGAACACTAACTGGTATGCATTATCTCCATCTCACGAACACTAACATTTGTCGTATACGTATTTGTGTATACATTGCTGATTCACTCTATTCGAGAGAAGTACATGTGCGGCTGCCTTGCATTTTTGCACACTGGATGGCTGTGTAGCCATATCATTTCGGCTGGTGTCTTACTAAAAGCCATCAACTTTGATGTGCTAATTGCACGACTACCAGTACGGAAGGTTGCTGGTGGTCAACGCAAGGACAGGGGGCACTCAAAATGAATCGGTCCGGCAGCGTTTTTTTTCTCCGTTGAGAACCTCGTTGAGTTGGTTTTGCGGTTTCCCGCGAGGCCACTCCACTGGAACTGCCTTCGGGATTTCACCTCAGATGATGGTACAAATACTGAGATGCGTGCAGGAGTGATCACTACATGGGCTGAATGTGACGGTATATTTGTCTGGTCCGTGTGATTTTCAAACGGTGAAAATATCAAAATGGAGAGTGAAGACTTAGCGCAGTGCGTGAACCGCGCGTTTGCCATGGGACTTGATGTCACGAAGACGATCGATTTGTGAAACGATCGACCAGGGTGTATGTAATTGTATAGGAGGTTTGCGTGTAGGTAATAACAAAAAGAGAAAAGAAAATTGGCCTCCAAACGCTGTTGCCTCCTGGGTTAACCTTTAGTTTACTCAGGGTTAAGGACTATTGACGGCTGTGCGTCCAAAACAGAGGAGAGGCCGTTTTACTCAGAAAGTTAGAGAAATTCTTGGTTTATTCAGGAGTCAGTGAAAGGTACTCAAAATTAAGGTTATTCCCGACTGTGTAATCACGTCGTGGGCGCTTGGGAGGGGGGTTCTCTGGTAAATGCACCAAGGTACTCAAAATTAAGGTCATTCCACGCAGACATACCGAAATATACGAGACCAAAACAAAATATAAGCAGCATCCAGAACAGCAGTTTGCCTTGAATTGGTAGCATATCTGTCCCCAACACGAATGCGAGGTGGTGCAGTGCTCTCGTTCCGCAATTACGTCTGATGCGTAATACGAGCAATACAACTGATCCGACTTGCAGTATGGTAAAGATGAACACTGGGAGCACCGTCGTGGCTACGTTATCTTGGGTGATGTTGGTCATATCTGTGTGATAACTCGCACTTGGAAGTTGTACAACAACTAGTATATAGCTGGCATAGAAGAAGACAGCTTCTAAATAGGAAGCGATCACTAGACATTCCATTGTAAATAGTGTCTCCAGTGAATTTTCAAGCAGCAGAGACTTGGTTTGCCTAGAACCTGGTATTAGATTCTCCACACTTCGAACTTTATCCCAAGAGGGCCCAACATCAGGGGCCAAAAGGTATATAGTACCATTCCGAATTTGGAAGAAATACGGTTGATGCTTCAATAAATCTGCGAAGCTGCCAGGAGATGAATTGCTGATCATATGGGAGGATGCTGAAGACGCAGTTAACTTCTGGGTAGCATCACTGTTACGTACAGACTTTCGTGGAATTTTGTCTAGTAAATCGAGAAGATTTTGATCCGATTCAGTCAACTTGTAAGGGAGACGAGAAAATATGTGAATCCCGTCACGTGACTGTTTCTCAAATAGTGTACGATTTTGTCATAGGAAACAAACCATGTGGAGCAAGTTACGACAATTCGGATCGTTCCTAATCCCTTCTTGAAGACTCTCCAAGGCTGAAGCAATTCGATGGTACAGACCATATAACATAATCATCGCTAGCGACACATCCACAACTGTAATGACAGTGACTGTCGTGAGGGAAGACGCGCTCTGCATACATGTAGCCATGTACATCGAATTAAATAAATTGACGGTGAAAATTACCGCCGCTGGTGTCATATCTTCCATGTGTGTAGTCCGTCGTCGCATGATATTCTTTAAGGCAATTTTCATCACCGGTAAAACAAAAACCTCCAATTGTACTTCGCCTACCGACAAACCCACAGAGTTAAGTTTGACTTGCGCGTTATACAGAATCTTCGTCTGTTTGATATCACTCTTTTCACACCTCCATTCACGTCGTTCACCGTTAGCCATGTGCCATCTTCCTGCTTCGCCACCAGTAATTTTAGACCATCCAGACACCCCGTGACGATATTCTTTTTCTTGATCGTCGATTATTACAGATAACGTTTGTCTTATTCACGCCAACAAAGCCGAACCACACCGCCATCCCCACAACGACGTCTGATTGGTGGATTCTATGAATAATATCGATTCAAGACGTCATTTTCGAAGTTCGCGGCTTTGTGGCTGCATTTGCCAATTCTCCGTAACAGGTGCTGCCAAAAAATTGTCAATCGAAAGAACGAAGAAGAATGAAAATCTCAGAGTGCTTGAGGGCACACACGCAGTAGAATGGAGTGTTGTAGCACACTTGATGTTGATGGTAGAGCAGAGCAAGACACAAGAACAACAGGATGTCCACGGAAAGATTGGGATTCAGGAGGAAACCTTGCGAAAAAAAACCACTTGTTTAGACTATGCCAGTACTAGACTCAGTATAGACGTGAGTCAATCCACCTAATGGTAACATCATTTAAGGTCATACTTGGCACTGTAAAACAGCGGAGATCGACACCACTGCAATCGTTGACAGTACTACCTCATCGCTCCTCGCCTTTGCGCCCTCAACCTGCCCAAGACCGATCAAGTGTGCGTGATTGACCTTGGTGTGCGCAAGTTCAATCGGGTGCGGCCGCAGATGCGTCCTGTAGCCGCGATGTTAGTACGACGCTTAGTCCATTTTACATTTTCACTTCGCCTGCCCAAGCCTTCAACCGAACCCCCGCTTCACGTCTAGGAAGGCGACACGCTCCGTGAGCGACTTGTGCCAGCCAGCTCGAGAGCTGGCTGGTGCAAAACAGCAAGCAAGTTCTTCTCCCGTCTTTCGACATGTCGGAGATAGTGCGTCGGCATTTCCTGGAGGCAGCACCAGACGCTACCCCGGAGAACGCCGCCGTCCAGCAGAGGAGGATCTGGAACATCTTCCACAAGAACATGGGGTTGCTCTTGTAGAGCGCCCTCATGCATTACCGGCGAAGCCAAGAAGAGGAAGACCCGGAGCCCGACTGCGAGGGTTATGCTGGCGCAGACCCACTATCGCTATTCCTGGAGGCAGCACCAGACGCTACCCCGGAGAACGCCGCCGTCCAGCAGAGGAGGATCTGGAACATCTTCCACAAGAACATGGGGTTGCTCTTGTAGAGCGCCCTCATGCATTACCGGCGAAGCCTTCGTCGCGGAGTCCTGCCTACCAGCGGTTCTTTATTTCTGGTGGGCGTTACAGGCACACGAGTGCCCACAAATAGAGGTAACTCCCAAGGCGAAGCGACGAACGATAGCAGAATCAAACGAGGTGTAAGGATTGTGACTCCATCGATGAAATATATTGCCTGGACCGTCAACGTATGGCACTAATTCTTCAGCGAGGGTGAGTGTAGCCATAGGTAGTGGGGTGCAAATAATAACGAACATAACATGGCCCAATGACGTATTTCTCGTGTATGTTTCCAAGGCTAACACCCGATGGATTGAATACTTACCACCATAATAACTAACTTGTGATCGCTTCCATGCATTGAGGATTTTCCAACCCCAAAAAGAAAGTGTTGAGCTCATCTTGAAATACAGTCCAGTAGAGTATTTGACAGTCGTCGACGAAGATAACTACCCAACAATCGTACAACATTCATGCAACATCACCATGTCGAACTTTTTCTTTCAATTTTAGCTAGCTATGGACGCAAGAAGGAGCTCTGAAATTTCTTCCTAAAAATATCACCACTCATGTCACCTACTTAGCCCGCTCATAGGACAAAAGATAGGACCACATGTTGCTGGGCCGTCTTGGCATCAATACTGCTACTGTAATGACGAATTTTACTGGTATGAGTAGTAAGATAGATACATCTCTTTCCGTAATGGCGAGGAATTGTCGTGCTACATTGTCTATATGGAAAGTACACAATCGTCAAAAGTGCCTCTAAAACATACCATATTTCGGGTTTGTCGTAGGGGTATTTCCCACGACATGGATCCTACCGTTGTATTTTCCCAAAGCATGGACCTTGTCCCGCAACATGGACTTCCCGTCCCAAGTTAGGGTGACAAACTGGTTCTGCGTCTTCAGAAGGGAAACTATGAGACAGAGAGAAAGACTTACTTGGTCCTCATCTTGCTGGCGCCGACACCTTGGCTGTTGGGTACAGCTACCGGGACGATGACTGAAAACACGATGACTACAAGCGTGGTGGCTACAAAAACGACATCTACAGCCACAGATCTACCAGGGCAGCGCCTACTAGGGCTACAAACACTACAAGCCCTACGGCTACAAGTGCTACGGAGTCGTCTTCAGCTACAACTACAAATCCTATGCTAAATTGTGGTGGGGCGGAATCAGCAAATTCTGCGAAGATGCTGGATCTGGCTTGCCACTGTGCCCAGGACACCGACTACAGAAGGAGGTACTCCTATGATCCGTGATCAGCTGAATTTCCTCACCTTATGTACCCGTCGGTAGGGCTGGATCTTGCTCCTCCGGTAACTGCAGGAGATTGTCCAAGTGAATTAAGGACGAGCGTCTTGGCGAGACGCAGGGATGTGATCAGCAGCGCGGAAGTCTTCGCTCTGCTGTTGGTTGTGGGGATCTTGTGTCTGCACGAATGTTCGAGTGCAGATCACCGGTGGCCGGATCTTGATCCGTGCTGTGTTGAGTTGCCTTGGTGTGCAGTCCTTGAGGCCTTTGTTGTTCGTGATATTGAGATCCCTTTACCTGCTTGCAGTCTTCGATGACTGGATCTTGAGTTGTTGTGGAAAGATCGAAGGATCAGCGACCAAGCAGTAAATGCCGCGGATCCCGAGTTTGCACGTATAAAGTAAGTCACTAGGTAGTCGGATCAGACCAATATATTATCCAGTTATCCAAACTAACACTAGATCCTATACTCTTAACACGCGGATCACTTTGTAGAGTCAATGTAGTATCCCGATCCGAGGTGTCCGTAATACACTAAGTGTGGATCAAATAAAGAAACCAACCACTTGTGCCCAATGATGCAAATTCGATTCTCTGTTATTCCTAAGTCCTATATCATAGCCTGTCGCACCTCTACAACGCAGAATTCGCATGTCGGATTGCTGCTTCTGTGGGAGCAGCTGCTATCTCTCAGGATCTGCGCGTAATCATCTGATGTCGACACTCCAAAGTCGGATCCGCCGGATCCGGATCCGCGCTTGACCTTCTTGACCATCTCCCTATACCTCGCGATACGTAGTCTCCAAAGGCCCCTCAATGCACGTATGTCCAGGATCCGGCGCAATCCTGATGTTTCACTGCGGATCTGGCTCCGCGTACGCGCAAACTTTCTGGGTCCTCGCAAACTTTCTCCACCTGCAGATCCGAGCTTTCCCATTCCGGATCTTCGGTGGCATCTTCACGTCCATACCTCCTAGGTGCATATCTCCATATGTCCGGGGCCACCACTAGTCGTCAACCCCCATACAGGATCGGGATACTCCGGATCCGGATATGCTATATCCGATCTGGATAGTCCCTTGGTTGTATTTCCATCAATCAATCTTATTCTTGTATAATTGCCGATCCATTTCACCACAAAATGGTGGTATGTACAGCTACAGCTACAAGTGCAACGGTATCATCTACACCTACGACTCTCTGTGACAAGTGAAGTTGCACATTTCAAGCTGAGTGGTAAGCGAATGACTATATTCAGTTAAAAGATAAGTTTTTATTATGAAAGCAAGAAAGCAATGTTCAGTCGGTTTGTGTCTTGATCAGTAGGATCATTTGCCTCGACGCGAGGTGTATTATCGATTTAGCGTTGCGAAGATCGTGGAAGAACAGCCCTTCCAACAAAACGTCAGCATTCGGTACACTGGCGGTGTAATTTGGGCAAGTTGTGATGTTGTGCCCGTCCTTTGATTGTAGCCTTTGCACCGATACGTCTTCCCGCCGGTGGTTTCCCTATGTTTCTTATGCGTCGATTTCTTGGACGACCTGCGTGTCGATAGTATGGGGACGGTAAAATTGAACTATCCATTGCGATTTTATCATCATCGGCCATACGGATAGCTATCGCTTCAAATGCCTTCGCGTAGTTATCCACTAATTAACCTTTGAAGAAAATTTCATTTTCCAAATTTGAATTTCCGTGATGGTGAAGTGCAGCGATGAGGTACCTGCACGATATTTTTACATGGTGATAAGTCGTACAAAAGAACGACAGCTGATTAACGTCCACTTCCCGTCGAGAGCCAAATTCACATCGGGTAGTTCAGTAAATTGGAGGTGCACTTTCAAAGAAGGAATACGAACCAGCTTCACTTTGCTGTTCTTCCCGGAGAGCTCTCGCTTTAGGAGTCAAGTTGTGATATACGTCTCTCCAAGTCTCAACAAGCGTTCGTCTGGAAGTCACAGCATGCATCTTCTGCATCATGGCCTGCTGAAGCATTCCAAATGGATTGCACCTCCGTAGACCACTTGATAGCATTACGTTATTATCATGTTCGACAAAATTGGTCGAGCGCCAGTCGAAAAGAGGTACCGAGACAAAGTAATCATGTAGAACTGAACAACTTGTCGGCATATTTGCACACACACCCATTGACAGGTAGAATGTTAGCTTCATAGTCCCGAGTAGCTTTACCAAAGTTGAGCTCGAGTTTATCCAACGCCAAATTGTATTTTACCTCGGTCAGAGCTGCTTGAACGTCCAAAATGGCATGTTCAATATCTTTTCCTCTGAGATTGAATTCTTTTCGTACATTCCGAATGATATGGATTGTGCAAAATTTCAAGTTGAGGTAAATCCCCTCCAGAGCCAGCTTTTCGGAAGCTCCTACAATGTGGCCACGATCAGAGAGAATAGGAATGGAGTCAAAAACCAGGCCGGCAACCACACAGTTTCGAAAAAATCATTCAATGTTGTCCTCGTTTTCAGAGTGAACAATTGCAAATGCAATCGTTAAATTGTTTTTGTTGCCGTCTCGACCTATCAGAGTAAGTATCACACCTCGATACTTGCTGTTCTTAGAGTGTGTTCCATCAAATCCAAACATCGGCAAACAACAGCGTGATATTTTAATTGCAACTCCGAGTTCAACAAAGCACGGCAAAAATTGATCATCTTGGTCCACGTCCTATTTCGCATGGTAAGCAGACGCGACGTGCGCGCAGTGCCACCCAAGTTCCAGGATTTGTTTTTGAAAAAGTGTCAATAGTGAAGGGATCAAAGTAAAGGATTTAGCCCACTCAATATCTAAAGTGTCTAAAACGTTATCCTTGGCCCTGCAAAACATACATTGCAGCCTTTGGGTGTTTATACCGTCGCGATCCTGAAGCAGTTGTTCCAGATGATTCCTGGGTATGGACTTGTTGGCGGCTACAGCACTTGTAAAAGTCGGGAGAAGCACCAGTTCGTTCTTTGTAGTTTTGCGAAAAGTAGTACAGATATCGGAGTGCACGTTTTTGACAAGCTTAAAGAAAAACTTGCTCTTCTTAGCTCCAATAGATCTTCTGTTGACTTGGACTCGCCACAAAAATACGGTTGTCGTAACAAATGTACACTTGTTTCTTCCCGCCACCCCCCTTGGCTAGTTTAATGCGTTTGTCGATGCTGTATTTGTATTGCTTGAGAAATGACGTGGCAGCACGCTGAGTAGTAAAGGAGTCCTCTTATGTGATCGTACTACGACCGTGCACTCGTTCCAAGTCGATTAGCTCGTTAGCCGACATGATTTCTAGCTTTCTTCTAGATCCAGAATTGAACTGTGTGATCTTAAGACTTTATTTTTACTCTAATGCAACCTGTGTATTTATAATTTTCTTCGATATACTACAAATAAACGTGTAACAGCGTAGCTGTATGCGATGCAGCTGTAGTTGTAGACGACTCCGTGACACTTGTACCTCTTTGGTGGTGGTCCACCCTAATTTGGGACGGGAGGTCCATGTTGCGGGACAAGGTCCATGTTTTGGAAAATTAAATCTGTAGGGTCCATGTCGTGGGAAATACCCTTGTCGTAGCTGATAGGACAAAAATAGTCAGTTGAGCTGAGTTGAGTATGTGGACTTTCCTCAGCAGTTTCGGGAGGTTTGAGTTGGTTTTGACGTTTCAGATAACGATTTGGAGAGGTAAACCCCGCCCCGTATAAACATCACATTAGGTAGGAAGGCTACTCCAGCTTCTACTGCACATGGGAAGTGGAAGTATTTCATACAGCGCGACCAATCTTAGCCTAGATCAATCCACATACATCACAGCAAATTAAACGACTACGATATTTGGCCTTTAAGCACTTATGTAGGACACCAGTGTGGTGAAGTTGGTGAAACTTTCACCCCTTGGCGTATAGTGCTCGCTCTGGTCCCGAGACTCTAGGAGA
>NBNE01000318.1:0-26100 GCA_002215365.1 Phytophthora megakarya
AGCACTGCAGGCACCTGCAGCGTCGTCCACAGCTGGTTCACCCATTCTGGGTTGCGCAGGGGCTGGCGAGCAGCTACGCGGTCCTCCACCGTCTGCATCAGCAGTTGCTTGGCTGTGGCGCAGTCTGCAGCCGCCATCTCCGCGTCCACTTGCGTGTCTGGCGTGATGTCTCTGTTTTGCGGGTCGTCGTCCTCGGTTTTCTCCTCCGTGTCCATCTGCGAGAAGCTCAGGTCCTTGTGTCTCTTGTTAGGCGTCCCATGGTCTGCAGATGCACTCAGCCGTCGCTTCTCGCGCTCTCGCTCCGGCGTCGTCATGTGGCTGGCGGCAGGCGCAGACGCAGGGATCGCAACTGTCCGTTGGCTGCGACGGACCGTCTTCAAGTGCTGATACGCGTTCTGGATGTGGTTATCGCAGGCGCGCATGGCCCCCACCAGCTCCTGACTGCTCGGCGGCGGCTCAAATTCGTACATGGCAAGCACACGGAGCTGCTCCAGCTCGCGCAGACTCGGAGTGTCTCGAGGCTTCTCCCAGTACGCGTACGACCCCGTTCCCATATTCTTCGATTTTACTGGAAAATGAGCTCTCCAAACGACGCAAAATGTGACAAGCTAACTTTCTTATTGCAAACTTTGCAGTTCACTATACAAACATCAAGACTAGAAAATCACAATAAAACTTAATTTTCTAGTACGTGGGTGGATCTTTCTCATCGCTTTCTTTCTCCAGTTGGTGCGAGATAACTGCTGCAACGCACCATTTGTCTTCAAGAGGATCTTTCTCCAGCTCGAGAATGGTGTATTGACCCAACCGCAATGAGCCTGCAACAAGTCAATCAACATCGTTTTCACTCCATCAATGCAGCAGCCGCACCTGGATAAATCAGCGGCAGTTGCGCGTGGGGATGTTGGTCGCTGCCTCCAATGATCTCAGTCGCTCGTGGCTCCTCTGTCTTGCTGGACTGCAGCATCGGCAACAAACCAGCGAAGAAGGAGCTTTCTACCACTGGCAGTCGCGTCTTGACAGCCGAGTCCCGCAGCACCAGCACCAGGTCGCGGTCTTGCATGGGGTTCTTGCCATCATTCACCAGTCTACAACATCAGTTAGTCTCTCTGTACACTGAGATTGCAGTCATCGTATTAATACTTGAAGTATCGTGTTTCGCCCATGACAGTCACGCCCTCAACCAGTTGCTCCTCTCGGCAGTACACGTTGGACGAGTACTGCGTCAACGACGGCGCAGACACAACAGTACTGCGCGTGGTAGGCGGGTCGTTCTGCTCATCAGACGTCAGCCCTCAACCCTCAACCTCATGCAATGGCAGACAGGAACGCACATCGTCTGGAATGTAAAGCACGCGGCAGATGATCATCTCCAGACGCGAGATCAGCGCCATCATGTCTCCTTCAGCGGCCGCAACAGCCTCCAGCGCCTCGTACTCGTGCGGTCCACGCTTGGCCACCAGGCCGCCGGTGACCAGCACAGCGTCGACGTCGTAGTCCTCGGAGCTCACCAGCTCCTCGCATAGCTGGTTGACACGTGGGATTTGGCCCTCCAAGTCGCTTAGCAGCAACAGCTTGAGCTTAGCGCTTCTTGTCGTCATCGGAAGTGGCACTAAATTTGGTGCTAGGGATTAATTGGGACCATTTTATAGTCCCCAAGTGTAGGTTCGCTCGACGACGGCACGATGTGTAGTCCGCTGCTTGGGCTATGCTCAGCGGACGTGGAGGAATCTTGTGGCGCTCCTGGCGAAAGACGAAGGAGACGTTTTTTCGGCTTGTGGACGAATTGACCTCGTGTCAAGTCGTACTTGGCGCTATTCTGGAGATAGTCTCAGCTTCTACGGGTCAATCGCCAGCGTGTTCAGCCTGCTTCGTCGCAAGCCGGATAGAATGTGCTAACTCTTGAGGAGCTGCACATTACTGCACTGCGTCTTCCATCCCTGTCTGCAATGGAAACAGCTATCCTACGTGTCTACAGCAGCGGAATGGTTTTCATGCTGGCAGATTGGTACTTTGCACCATCAGAAACGCCCGTATGGCGTGTGCAATTTGAGGATGACAAGTTTGGTCAGCAGGTAACGCGTCTCCGTTTTGCTGTGAACTTGAACGTCACGGCCACCAGGCTAAAACGTTGGGACGGCACCACTGTATACTCCGGATAATATAGTCGTGTTTTGTAACACAGTTCCGGATAAGGTTGCTCCCGGTTTCACTGTACGTCGTCGACCGTTAGTGCTCGCGCGCCATGGGATGGGGAGCGCAGAACTGGGAAGAGACTATACTCCGGATAATATAGTCGTGTTTTGTAACACAGTTCCGGATAAAGTTCCTCCCGGTTCCACTGCACGTCGTCGACCGTTAGTGCGGGTTGCGGCTTCGCGCCATGGGATGGGGAGCGCAGAACCGGGAAGAGACACCGGCGCCATCTCCATTCCTTGTGAGATCGAGCGCTCACTTCTTCACTCGCGTTGAGTCGAGTGTTGCTGCTGCCAGGCCTCCTCCGGCCATGAACGCCGCGCAGTATCTGCTGGAGCGCATGCGGACGTGCAAGCCGTTGCAAGAGATCGGAGACAAGAAGCGCGCGGGCTGCTTTTCGTCAGTGGGTAGCGCCACGCACTCGTTCCATGGCGACGACGCCGTGGGCTTCGGCCCGGGCTACATGGTGGTGGCGGATGGCGTGTCCGGCACCATGAAGGCGTCGGGGGTGCTCGCTCGGATGCTCGTGGCAGAGACGTTGACGTCCCTGGCCAAGCTGCGCAAACGCACACGGGAGGAATCGCCCTGCGCCGAGGACTTTAACCAGAGCATGCAGACAGCCATCAAGAACGCGCGCAAACTGGCCAAACGCAAAGGACGACTCGACTCGACCATCTCTGCTGTTTTCTTCGACGAGACCTCGCGGCAGATGTTCGTCTATACGATCGGCGACTGCAAGTGCGTCGTGTTTCGCGGCAACCAGCTCGTGTTCGAGAGCGACTCGATCATCTACGACTTTAACGTGCCGGCCGTGGTGTCCAGCAACCAGTCTATTAATTATACAACAGAAGTGGAGATACAGACCTTCCAGTATGAAGCAGGGGACGTGTGTCTACTCTTCTCAGACGGTGTCCATGACAATTTGTACGTGGACGACATTGCGTCGTGCGTTGCCTCAGTGGATATTGCGCCATCTAGATCGAAGGGCGGAGTGGCCGAGGACATGGCGCGAAGGACCGTGCAACGAGCCAAGGACACCTTCACATGCAACACAGAGTACATCCCATTTGCAGTTTCAGCCGCCGGTTTCTGCCGCGAGGCGTTGACGGAGCTCGAAGCGAATAAAACGGTGGATTCCGAGGAGTTCGAGCGATTCCGACAGAAGTGCGAGGCCATCCCGTGTCTCGACGTGAAGCGTGCGGCATTCGACAAAGACCGACGTGTCCGTCAACTAGCTTTCTACAGTGCATCCAATCTCCTGGCCTTTGCGCACAAGAAGCAAGGCAAACGCGACGACATCTCCGTGTGCGCAGCAGTACTCGCGTGAGCATGCTCCATTGGCAGACATGATTGCACGCAGTACCTTAAAACTTGAACACCAACATACAGAACCAAACCAGATAGTATCA
This sequence comes from Phytophthora megakarya, assembly GCA_002215365.1. NCBI lineage: Eukaryota > Oomycota > Peronosporomycetes > Peronosporales > Peronosporaceae > Phytophthora > Phytophthora megakarya. The sequence continues at coordinate 3,606 of NBNE01000318.1, forward strand.
CTATGAAATTAGTAAAACAAGATATATTAGCTGCACCCTTGGCGAAGTGTCTTCATCTCGCTTGACGCTTGTCCTCACCAAGCGTCAAACAGCTCTTCAAGCTCACATGTACCCATTTTATGGTACTTTAACTCGTGGCCAGTGATAGGACGTCATTTTTCAATTGACAGGAACATGGGTAAGAGAGCGCGGAACGGACGAGGTGGAGGCCGAGGAGGACGCGGACGCGGCAACAAGAAGCCGCGTGCAGACGGCAAGGAAGAAGACTGGCGTGCTGACAAGTTCGCGGACTGGGTGTACGAGAACGAGAACTTTGACGCGTACTACAAGGCGCAGAACATCATGGCGGACGAGGACTGGGCCGCGTTCAAGAAGGCGCTGGCCACGCCGCTGCCCACGACCTTCCGCATCAACAGCTCGTGTCCATTCCCTGACCGGTGCGTTCCTGCAACCAGTAAAACTCTGCTGTTTCTCTTACGTTTATTGTGTTCTTTGCAGCATCCGCGAGCACATTGAGCAGGACTTTAAATTCGACGGTTTGGTGGTGGATGATGAGCCGGTGGAGCCCATCAGCTCCATGCCCTGGTACCCTGACAATCGCGGATTCACGTGGTCGGTGGAGCGTCGTCGAGTACGCAAACTCCCGATCCTAAAGGAATTCCAGTCGTGGCTGGTGGAGCTCTCAAACAGTGGAAGCATCACTCGCCAGGAGGCGGTGAGTATGATTCCGCCGCTTGTTCTGGGCGTGGAGCCGCACCACAAGGTGCTGGATATGTGCGCTGCCCCTGGCTCCAAGACGTCACAGCTGTTGGAATCTCTGCACTCCCAAGAGTTCGCTACTGGCAAGACCCCTACTGGTGTTGTGGTGGCCAATGATGTGGACCTTAAGCGTGCATACATGCTGGTGCATCAGTCCAAGCGAATCAGCTCACCTGCGCTACTTGTCACTTGCCATGAAGCTCAGAACATCCCGTTCCTTGGCGACGATAGTGCGGGAAAAGAGGGTGTATTCGATCGTATTTTGTGCGACGCGCCATGTAGCGGTGACGGTACTCTTCGCAAGAACCCGCTGATTTGGAAGAGCTGGAGCGCCAAGAATGGCATTGCGTTGCACCCATTGCAACTGCAGATTGCCAAGCGTGGCGCTGCGCTGTTGAAGGTTGGCGGCAACATGTGCTACTCGACGTGCACGTTCAACCCGCTAGAGAATGAAGCTGTGGTGGCTGACCTGCTGCGATGGAGTAAGGGGTCGCTGGAGCTTGTTGATGTGTCAAACACGTTGCCGTTGCTGAAGCGCCGTCCAGGCATCAGCACTTGGAAGGTGATCGACTCACAGTTGAAAGAATACTCGTCTTACGAGAACTACGTTGAAGAGAACATAAAGGACAAGATTAAGGACAAGATTCGTGCCACAATGTTCCCACCTACGGAGAAAGAGGCGGCTGATCTTCACCTGGAGCGGTGTATGCGCTGCCTGCCTCAGGACGAAAACACTGGTGGCTTTTTCATTTGTTTGTTGAAGAAGGTGGCGCCTACCCCAGATGAAGAGGAAGTGCCCACCTCGAACAAAGCGGAGGGTGTGACTGTCAAGTCTGAAGAGGCTGTCGTAAAGACAGAAGAAGATGAAGTGAAGGGTGAAGCGGCTCAGTCGAGCGATACTACGATTAGTGACAACAAGGCTGAAGCAGGTGCACAAAAATCTGCAGAGGAGACCAAGCCGCGGAAAAGCCGCCGCGATGATCGCCGTAACAAAAAGGGCGAAGTGTATGTGGCATTCGGCACCGACAACTGGGCTAACGTGCGCGAATATTACGATGTCGCACCTTCGTTCTCTGCGGCACAGCTAATCACTCGTTCGGAGGATGCAAAGTCCGTCACGTTTGTGACTGAGAGCATTACGATGGCTCTGCTGGAAGAGATGAAGCGCAAGAAACTGAAGGTCGTGTATGCTGGTCTCAAGATGTTCGAGCGTAACGAGACCGCAGAAGGTGGCAAGGTTTACCGTGTGTGCCAAGCTGGCCTGCCTCACATTCTGCCATCCATGAATGAACGTAAGACCAAAGTGTCGACAAAGGACTTCCAGATGATGCTGGAGCGACTTGGTGACCTCCTCGATTTCGACGAGTTCGAGCCTGCGACGCAACAGTATTTCGAGAATGCTCCCATTGGTAGCGTTGTATGCATGCTTGACCGACCGGGCCAGTCCAGTATTGAGTACGTACTTCTGTTGTCGTTGACATGCATGGTGTGCCATTGATTATTTAACGATTCTTGTTATAATTGTAACAGGTCGAAGGTGATGAACCTGGTCGTGTGGCGAGGTCGGAACTCTGTAAATATTATGGCAGCTAAGGCCGATGTGGCTGTACTATTGGGAACGATGAAGGAAATGAAGATTTACAACCCTGCCGTGCAGGAGGCTGTCCTGGAAGCTAAAAAGGTTAAGGATGAGGAGCGTGCTGCCCGTGACGAAAAGAAGGAAGAGGAGGTCAACAAGGTGGAGGAGGCTGAAACCACGCCTGCTGTTTAAAGCATGATACCCCAGTCAGAGAAGGAAGAACGTGCACGCCAACCTACTCTCCTGGTCAGACATTATAGACATCATCCTAATTAGATATTCTAACAGCTTGATGGCTGCTGTGTGTATACGATCAATTTGCACATCAACTCCCTGTCGACCCAAGTACTAACGGGTTTGTGTATTTTTGTTGAGCAATTCTAGGACATGCAACGTCATGAAGTTAATTTGGATGAGCATGGGGTTGTCTGGAATAGCGAGATTATCTCGCACTTTATTTCTGCTCCAACTCTAGATCAACGCGTACACCAGTGAAGAACAGTTCGATAGCTGGCTGAACAACAAAGCTAATTTGGATGGAGATGGGGTTGTCCGGAATAGCGAGATTATCTCGCACTTTATTTCTACTCCAACTGTAGATCGACGCGTACACCAGTGAAGAACAGTTCGATAGCTGGCTGAACAACAAAGGAATACAATGAGTCGAAGCTCATTATCCTCAGCTGAGTTGCTCAGGCTACCTGAACACCTCGATACGCCAACGTTCACATGGTTCGATGCTTGATGTTGTTCAATGTGTTCACTGAGTATAACAACTGACTCGGAATGTGCTGTTAATGCAGTGAGGTGTGCAAAATCTCTGTGCGCTCGGCACAAAAGCTTATGGATCACGTAAACTTCTCACCGCTCCATCAAGCATCACTTGGAATGGGTAAAAAATCCAAGGCTGACGGCGCCAAGTCCGCACAACATGTGCGTCGATTGTTGTACGATGGGTCCAAGCTGTTCTGGCGCGTGAACGAAACGCTAGATCTCTGTATCTACGAGGATATAACTGCAAACCGCGTCACCATCCGAGCTTTCCAACAGAAATCGCCCCAATCATTGGACTCTGATCAGAAGCAGAGTTCCTTAGATACTATTCCAGCTTTGGACGTGGATTTACGTCGGTTGCTTCAAACTCTCGGGATTGAGACAGCTCTCAAGACGCCTGGGATGCAAGGGAGAATGGTGTATCCTCCAACGGGTTCGATGTCAAACCAAGCACCCAAGATAAGACCCACCACTCCGGTGAACTCTGGCGAATTGATCACGAAATATTTGCTAGCTCGACTGCAGGCACGACGTGACTCGCAAGATCGAGTGACTCTCATCCTGCAAATGATTCACGATGATGAGGTGGATCCGGCAGAATTGTTGATACCTACACCCGGAAGTACTCGAGCATTACCCACTGATCTCGAAGTTCGCCGTCGCCACACTATCGATGATGTCAAAGATGCGCAGAACGAAGTGTCGGTAGCAAATATCCGATTGAGGAACGCAAGGGTAAAAGCTGAAGAGCTTTCAAATTTAGCCCGAATGACTCTGGATGCCTACACACGAGAGTATGGCCCTGCAGAAGCAAGAATGATCACACGGGAACAAGCAAAAGTATCTGCACTGGCAACGACTGCGTCCAACACTATCCTGGGTTTAAGTGGTGGTCGGCGTTTTAGCGTTATGGACAGCAAACCTGTTTCTGCTTGGATGCGCGCCTACGATCGTGTGGTGCTTCACAACGCTGTGGAACGCAGCAAAGAGGTGGTCGGACACCAACCTCATCAACAGGAAAACACGGACTCTCTGGGCGAGTTCAAGTAGTACACGCATTGAAATTGAAATCTAGCTGATGCTAAGTACTTCGTGAAACCACAGCTTGTACTACCAGTAGGCTCTAGTTTCTTCAAGCAGCTACACTATATGAGCTTGGTAATAGGTAACACAATTGCTAACTATGGTGTGCTCTTACGGGGGTCGTCCCACGTAGTGACGCGGTTGATATGGTCGATGAAGAACACTCTACCTTTGGCGTCTGTCTTCTCTTCCCAACCGACCGGAAGTGGAATGTCATTTGTCATGTCTTCATCCACATATCTGGGAGTTGTGGCATCTTCTTTTTGTTGGCAGATGTACCTCAGCAATGCTTCACAATAATGATCTCGAGATTCTTGGTTGGAAAAGTTTAGTCTTGCTGTGGACTTCCAAGGCGTGCCCTGCTCACTTCGGGGTGACGCTGAATGCATTCGTTTCCCAATTACGAGGACATGTGGGGGCTTCGGACTGGTTGCGAACGAATCGTTAGTGCAAAATCATCAGTCAATCTGAGGAGGTTACGCACTCTCGAATTCGAATGGTAGTGTTTGGCGAAATCATTTGAGTCTTCGGATGCATTGCTGGGAAGTTTGTAGTAGCGGTGGTTGCATGCAATCGATCACTTTCCTTTTATTCCTAAACAAGATAAGCAAGTGCAATGACATCATGAGCGAAAGTTTTCACGTACTCGGTTGTGGTAGTCCGTAATCCGTCGGTTCATGTTTGCAATTCTTGCTTCATGTGCGACTCGTTCTTCGCGCATCCGTCTAGCATACGTACGTAGTGCATCGCTTCTTTTCCTAGAAGTGACGAGTGTTGATGTTAGTCTTCATGCATGTCATTGACAATATTCACTTACGTTGGACTGCCGGCTTGAAGCTCGTCAACTAGGTTCACATGATAGTTGAGTCAATACAAGATCAAGAAGATTGCGGCAGCGAATGTCTACAACAAACCTTTTTCGCCGCAATCAATTCCAGCAGCAGTGTACGCCACCACTTGCTTGAAACGCCGAAGCTCTGCCTGAGTCTGGAATCTACCACCAGCGTTGCGTTCATCAAAAGCACAGAAACCAGCATGCGTCGCACGGTTCATGATTCTCCAAGATGGAGTTTGAAATGATCCTACGCAATCTTAAAACAAGTGGTGAGTCGAATTTGAAGCTACAAAGCTCGTAACAACACGAGGATAAGATCATTCCACCGGAACACCATCGCATTCGCTCCAAATGCACAAAAATAAAATAGTTGAAGAGTATGATAGCCACCATCCAGGATTGCAATGAAACCCATAATACAACGACAAGATAGAACCTCCCCATGGCGCGAAAACTAGATCGAGTTAATACCGCTCAAGATATTCGCCCCAAATGTGAAAATGAGGGCGAGGTGATGAAACTTGAGACTCCTTTTGATTTAGCCTTGTACACATCTGTGTATATGCAGCCAGATTCACCAAATAAGAACTTCCAAGATGCTGATGCTGCTTGGACAAGATTTCGTGCTGCTAGGCCACTGATGTATCTTCCAGACCGTACTCCTTCAAATGAAGACCCAATCAATCGATACCGGCGACTTTGGTGGACTAATCAGCAGCTCCAAACCTTCGGAGACATAGTAGATGGTCGAACTCGTGTTCAGCTCCTTGCACAAGAGCGCACTCTTCGTCGGTGGCATCAATCTGCAATTCATATACAGCGCCACTTCCGGGGTATGTGCGGCAGGTTGTACGTACTCCAACTTCGGCACAAACTGTTTGAACACGCAGCCACCATAGAAAAATCCATAAAACTTGCTCGTAAACTGCGGATACAGAATATGGCTGCCGATGTAATTCAGCAAGCATACCGACGGCACCATACATTTATCATCCGTCAACAACAAGCAGCAGTCATGTTGCAGAGATCATGTCAACAATACATGAAGCGGCTAAGACGTTGGCGAGCTCGATTGACGATTCATCGCGCTGTTCGCTGCTTCTTGTGGCGATTACGTTGGCAACACTACAAACACCAGGTGAGTAAACTGTTAACGGCAGCAGCAAGACAACAACAACTTGTAGAGGCCACAGACGCGTTTGGCCGACTTCGTGAGAGTATTCTGGTTCAACGTCAAGTGAATACATGGGCTTCACGCCCCGAACAAATGCAAATGCTGCTGCGGGTGCGTCGGCGCAGGCAGAAACTGCTAGGTCGCTCTTCAAAGATTTTACCTCCGTTGTCAAGTCCTGTAGAACACAGCATGGCAACAAAGACTAACAAGTTGAATAAGTCACTCAGACGACAGCACCATAGTTTACCTATGATCCACCCGTCCAAACGCCGAGAGTAAGCCATTCAAATACATCTTCAACTTGATCGTATCTTGAGCAAGAAAAGATTAAGATGAAAAGAAAGACTGGTCAAAAACAACGTATTGAAATGCATAACACCACAAACAACACTGTCCAGATATCACCAAATGCCGCACCGTACATTACTGCGTCGGGTACTCTTCGCGGAGGTTGGTATAGACTCGCGAGACGGCATTTCTTATTGGGCACCCTTCGTTCACGCTTGCAGAGAGGGAGAAAAAAATCCTAGTTGCCGTATCCATCACCACATGTGGCAGCCAGTTACGGTAGACCAGCCAAAACTCTTCAAGGTCTCTTGCAAACCGCAGGTATTCTCGTTCAGCAGCTGTGTGGTTTGATCCAGGGGAATATTGATGGTCTCGCGCACTTCGCTCCATGACCGCTTCCAGTCCAGCACCAAACGAATCTAACTCCATAAGCATCTTACTTCCTCGGTTGCTAACTTGTTCTTCAGTGGTTAATTGCTGGTCTTCGCGTTGGTGAGGTATTGATGCAGCAGTGCACGCCACCACATGCAGAGCTCGATAGACTTCACGATGCAACTCCATGTTCCGTGTACGATGAACAAGCCAACTTCGTGTCTCCACCATGGCTTGGAACTTGGATTGTACGTCTGCCGTCTTGTTAAAAGTATCATTGTAAATCTGGAGAAAGTCGACGCCCTGTTCTTTTTCCACTTGCAACCGACATAGCTGCAAGGTCTCCACAAACTCTTCTGCGGCATTCTCCTTTTCCAGCTCACAATCTGCCATCTTGTCTTGCAACCGTCCAATTTCACACGAGCATTGCTTAATTAGCGCTTCCATCCGCTCCATCGTGGAAGTAATTGCGTGCTGTCTGGAGTTTGTGAACCTCGACAACTCGGTCATGTAAATCTTCCATCCGTTCATCAATTGGTACAAACTGAACATTGCAAACTCGTTCGAAGTCACGTCCACCACTTCCTCCTTGACGCCAGTCTCCTGCGGCTCCATCCTGGACACGGAGGAAGCCGTGTGCACGAGACTCAGCACCTCGCAGAACTCCATCACGAGCCCTTCACATGTCTTCAAGCGACGGGCATGGCCACTCCAGAACAGCAGCAAGTCTCCGAGCTTCTCGCACGCCGTTTTGAGGGCTCGACGCAGGTCGTGTGACCGAAGAACGCCGAGATCATGCAACACAGCAGCAATCGCCTGGTCATCTCGCAGCTCTCGGGTCTTGGCCAGCAGCAACAGTCGGTCGGCCACTTCCGACCACGAGAAAGGCTGCAGAGCTGTGCTAGTTGCCTCATTGTCGCTGCTCTCGCTCTCGTCGTCGCTGATGACGATCACTTCAGGCACAAGACACTCCATCACGACTGTGCCAGTTGTGCCAGTTGAAGATGTAGCCAACTTCAATCAAATTGAGGATTGAGATCGAATTAGAGAGGGTAGCATGTCACTGATTGATGTCACTCTTCGGGACTTTAACCGAACCGTGTTTAACCGTAACCGTAACCGTCGCTGATCGAACCGTCGAGCCAGTGGCGCCTCTCCCAGAGAAGACCCGAGAAACTCCCCATACATTCGCGAAGAACGAAGACAGCCAGCATTTGCTCTAAAGGCGTCGTTCCCACTGCATTCTCGGCGTCCCTTTCCTTTGCATTCGACTCGACTCAGTCTGTTGCAGTCTACACGTGTGTCCGTCTCCATCCGACGCAGTTGGTCGCTTCTCCTTGCGTTCAGTCGCGTCTCTGAGAGTCTCAACGCATTTCAACTCTTTGTTCAAGGTAATTCCGAGACATTCTACTAGGAGTACGGTAGTGCTAGGCTGTGTGCATGAGGCAAAATGCCGTAGTTCCACCTTGCATCGACGTCCCCACTCGCATCTGGCCCTTTAAAGGGAGTTGGAGGCAATGTAGCCATTGCTGCTTCATGTGAGAGAAACATGAGCACTTGCTCGACAGTCAAAGGTGATGCAATGACGGAGGCCTCCGGCTCTCGAGCTCACCGATCCTAGGATGGAGAGTGGTTGTGATCGTCAATGGTGAAGACGAGGTGCATGCAGCCGAAGCACTATCGTACAGGGTGAAAGAGGTGGAAAGGAGATAATAACTTGTGGCAATGTGTGAATCTGTAGACCATGAACGTCAACTTGGAGCCTAGCTTCACCAGTATGCTGGAGAGTACGCAGTTCGGCCAGCAGTCCATGGTGCATCCAAGTCACTCCCAAGCCCAATCTTATGGTGTAGTGTCCCAACCGATGCAGTTCATGAAGCAACAGCCAGTGCAACAAGCCCCCGCTCCTGCTCCAGTGAAGCTCCCTGCAGATCAGTCGGTGAGTCTCTTGTGTTCTTGTTGTTGTCTGTGTGAGCTAAAGCTGACCTTATTGATGTTATGCTTGCGTTCAGGTCCCTAACGTACTTCAAAACATGATGAGCCGCAGCAATAGCTCCAAGCTGACGCCCTCAAGTGCTGAGGCGTCCTTGCTGTCTCTTGTGGATGGCGAGCTTCGTGTGTCATCAGTTTCAAACCTTCCGACCTTCCTCAAAGTTCTCTCTCGCTGCAAGACGGAGCCAGAGCAAACGCTGGCGCTCGTGGTTCTCCGTGCTACTTCCACTGCTAGTGACGTCAAGTTGTCTCGCGCCTGTGCTGGTGCCTTTGAGAAAAGTGGAGGACTTCGCCTTGCGCGGGCCTGGGTAGACTCGGCTGTAACTTGGCAACACAATGACTTGCTGGTTCTACTCTTAGAAGTGCTGCAGACCCTACCGTTGCAATTAACTAGTATTACGGAAGCACGTATCAATGAGCCCATTGTCAAGTTGCGCAAGAACGCTCGGGAAGAGCGGGTTAAGCGCGCCGCACAGGATCTTCTCAAGTTTTGGCGTAGCAAGTTTACTGAAAAAGAGAAATCCTCAGTGCCGTCGTCAGCAGCTAAAGAAAAAGCCCATGATTCTTCTAGTGCGAACAAGCCGTCCTCATCCGCGACTGCTTCCTCAAAACAACCACCTTCGACTGCTTCTAGCACGTCAAAACCAGTGCAAGTGAAGCAGCCGAAGGTTTTGAAGAAACGTACGATCAAGCGGTTAGAGCGACTACCGTTTGGTGGCGGCAGTGCAGTCTCGAAGTCCAGTGACCTGATTGGAAACCTCATGCAGCGAAAGTCCGCCAAGGACGCTGCTGCTGCAGAAGCCGAGAAGAAGAAGAGTAAGCTTGTTGAAAGTATCAAGGCAAGTGGTTCAAAGAAGGAGAGTCCTCCACCAACGGCGCCTAGCAGTGCAACGGAGAGCTCTACCACGGCAGATAGCGTGGACGATACCATGACCATGGCCCTTCCTACGATTCAAAGTTTCAAGGCTGCTGTATCCTCGAGTACTGCGTCGAATGAGCGCAAACGAATTCGTTGGGCTGATGAAAACGGTAAGGAGCTCGTGAAGGTGAAGCTGATTGAGTCATGGCGAGATCTTGTGCCGTACGACCCGCGTCACGATGATCAGTCCTTTAAAGATGCCAAGCTTCGTGAGCATGCCAACGAGCGACATGCATTGTTGGCTCAGCATCACAAGGTGCCGCCTGCTGTGGCTGCGTCCCAGTCGCGCGAGTGGACTACGCCTGCATTTATTCGTCTACCAGAAGCTGTGGCGGCGCGTGTGGTTAGCAAGACCGACGAGGTGCACGTTCAAGACAGTCGTCGTCGTCATGTGGATGAGTATGAAGTATTAGCTGGCGAGATGCCCATTCAAAGTCCTAAGGAGTGGGAACGGGTGAATGAGCCACATCGCGGAGCTCCGTTGGAGATTCCGCTGAGTGATGTGGTCGAAAGTGAGCCTAGCAACCCGCCACCTTCTGCTCCTATGCCTACTTCTGGTGGTTATCCTTCTGGGGGGTACCCGCCACAAGGGTATGACCAGCGTGGTTTTAACGATCGTAGTGAGTACAATGGTCGGCAAGACACCGAAGCAGATCGTAAACTGCGTGAGGCGTTGGGGCCGCTACAGGAAAACACAGTCGCACTTCTGATGGACAACCCCGACGTGGTGCCGCAGGTGCTCGAGGAAGCGCAGCGCCATGGCAACCGCATTCCAGACGCTCGTGTGTTTGAAATTGTGGATCAGTATCACCGCGGACGCTTTCAGGCGCCGCCCAATGCTGGTGCTCCAGCCTATAGTCCTTATGGTAGTCAGCAGTATGGAGAGATGGGTCCTGGTGCCGGTTATGATCAGTACCCGCAGTACCCGCAGCAAGGAGGGCCCTTTATGCCTGGTAAGCGGAAAGCGGAGGCCATGGGTGCCCCCCAGAAGGCCTCCAAGAAGACCCGAGGCACGCTGCCTTGCAGGTATTTTGTCTCTCCGATGGGTTGCAAACATGGCGGCAACTGTCACTACGCGCATGTTCAACCGGCGCCGACTAACGGCCCTGAGCTTATTTATAACAACAACAATGGCCCCATGATGGGAGGCCGAGGTGGCGCTGGGCCCATTATGGGCGGCAGGGGCCCTGGGCCCTATGGCCCCGGTATTCCGCACGGGGTTCCCAGTCACATGCGTGGGGGACGATGAAGACAAGTCAAAGATGGAATATAACGATCGTCTAAACGTCACCAGCCTAAAGTGTCAATCTCGATGTGGGCAGAGAAGAAGCCAGCCCAGCCCATGCTGGTGCTTGACTCCTCTGTTCGTAACAATACACACGTCGGAAGACGCTTTCATTAATACCCACAGCAAGAAACCCAAACAAGGAACACTACGATAGCTATGCATATTTCATAATAATACATGTACCTTTACGATCAAAATACACGTCAGGTTCCGTTATCAATGTCTAATAGATTGTTGCCAAAGAGAAAGGAAGAGATGAAGAGATAGTTTGGTTGCCAATTGAGCATGGTATATTGCCTTTTGTCCTGTTCGTTATTCGGACCCACGTTTCACCAAGACTGAGCGTCTCAACGAAACGCAGGGAACAACACGTTTGCAGAGGAGAGATGCCCCAGGACCGTTCACCCTGTGAGAGGCGAGGCTGAGCCTAGGGCCCCGGACCGCTAGCGTTTGTGAGCTTACGCCTTGACCGACGAGGCCTTGCGGCTGCTGCGACGCTTGGCGATCTCGCTGGCACGACGGTCCTTCTGCTCCTTCACGCGCTGCAGTGCCATAAGGCGAAAAAGGAGCAGGATAGATCCAACATTCGCGCATACACAACATCAGTATCCTTCATACACCTCCAGTAATACAAAATACAATAGAAAGAGACGCACCTGAGCGTGGAGACGGTTGTACTCGGCGGCCTCGCGCTGCACCTTCTCGCGCTGCTGCACCTTCTTGAGGGCGATCTGGCGCTTGTGGTGGAGCGTGCGAGGGGTCACGAGACGCTGGATCTTGGGCGCCTTGTCGTTCTTCTTGCCCGTCTTGGAGTCGAACTTGCGGCGGATGACGTACTTGCGGACGTCGTCCTCCTTGGTCAAGTTGAAGAGCTTGCGGATGTTCGAGGCGCGCTTGGGGCCGAGACGACGCGGGATCTGGACGTCGGTCAGGCCGGGCACGTCGGCGTCGCCAGCCTTGACGACCACCAGGTTGAGCACCGAGAGGTCGGGGCCCACGATGCAGCCGCGCACCGACTTGCGCTTGCGCTCGCCCTTGCGACGGGGACGGTAGCACGACTTGCCCTTGGACAGGAGGAGACGGGCACGGCCGTTGGACAGCACGCCCTGCTTCATGGGGAAACCCTGCTTGTCGTTACCGCCCGACACGCGGAAGACGAAGCCCTTGAACTCGTCGCCCAGCACGTCGCCCTCGATCTCCTGCGAGATGCGCTTGTCGTAGAAGGCGCGGAGCTTGTGCTCGTCATCGACTTCGAGCACCTTCTGGGCGCCCGTCAGGGGGTTGGCAATGTTGAGCTTCATGTTGGAATCTGTACACAGGACGCGATTAGTCTCTAGCTACACGAGCATTTCTCTACAGAGCCTGCGTACCTCACAAGACAATAAGGACAATGAAGTGGTGAGCCTCTCGATCTCGACCACGCTCCACACAGGCCAACCAAACCGCCAATACTACGGAAAAACACGGTCAAGCTATGCTACACAGAACTTGCTGTTACTCATTCCCGCATCTTGAAATTGTAAGCGGAGTCGTTAAGTGCGCATTAAGTTCGGAAAGGATGCTTTGGTTTGGCCTACCGAACTTAACAAGTATTTGATGAAAGCTGTTACTCATTCCCGCATCTTGAAATTGTAAGGGGAGTCCTTAAGTGCGCATTAAGTTCGGACGGGATGCTTTGGTATGGCCTACCGAACTTAACAAGTATTTGATGAACCTGATTGGCCAACTCCCTCCACAGACTTGCAGACTTCAGGGAAGTCATGAAATTCGTTGATCTGACGAAACACGTATGGTTTCAACTTCCGTAATTTGGCAGCATTTAGCGTAGCCGTTCGTTCCTGACGAACACTTTGCAAGACGCAGCTATGGGCAACCAAGTGAGTTCGCCTGCAGCCAATGACGCTGCTCCACAGAGCGGTTGTCCAGTGCAACACGACGCCAAGAAGGCGGACGGATGTCCTGTGCAGCACGACAAGAAGATCGAGGGGTGTCCAGTGCAGCACGACCAGAAGGTGGTCGACTCCGTGGCTGGCGGCTGTCCTGTAGTCCGAGAAGGAGAGAACAAGGAGGTTTACAACGTCTACGGCGAGCGCATCGACCCCACCAACATGATGCCGTACAACCCCAACCAGGACCCCAACGCGGAGCAGCGCTACCCGCTGCCGCAAGACCGGGTGCAGTCCACCATCCCCAAGGGCGGAACCGAAGGCACGTGGCTCTATCCGTCGGAGCAGATGTTCTTCAACGCGCTCAAGCGCAAGGGCAAGGGCGAAGATGTGCACGAAGGCGACGTGCGGGCCATTGTGTCCATCCACAACAACATGAATGAACGTGCGTGGGCGCAAGTGGAGCACTATGAGAAGGTGTGTCATCCGGATCTCCAATCCTCCAAGCTGCTCAAGTTCTGTGGCCGTCCGGATAAACTCACGCCCATTGCTTGGGTCAAGAACCTGCTCGGATATGGCAAACCCTTCGACCGGCATGACTGGACCGTGCTACGGAGTGACAACACACAAGTGCGCTATGTGATCGACTACTACTTCGACGACGAGAAGTCCGAGCAGGATGCAGTGCCGGAGTTGCACTCGGAGGACAAGGTCAAGAGTATCTCCATGTACGCTCGTCCTGCTGTGGATTCGGTAGGCGCGCTGATCGACAGGATCAAGTTCCCAGTGACGGGTTTCTTCAATGGACTGAAGGGTCCCGATCTTGCAGCTCGTTCCGCGCTGGTTGCTCAGGAGGACAAAGATGCTCCAGAGCCGCTGTCCGTTGAAGAGGTGGAGCAGACGTTCGCTAAGATTAAGGACACATGCAAGAGCTGCATGCAAGAGGTCAGGACGTGTAGCAACGAAGTGCAGTGCTCACAGGCAGCTATGGCTCTACAGCTGTGCATGGGTCGCATTATCTGCCCGCCACAGGCTGCTGCTTTCACGAAGGCACTTGAAGGTGGTGATGAATCTGCAGTAGAGAAGGCGTTCGACGCTATGAACACCAGTCTGGAGCAATTCCAGGAACGTGGAGCTAGTGCTATGCAGGAACAAGCTGTTCGCGAGTCCTTGGCCAAAAAGTAAACACGACTTGGAAATAACACAATCTAGACGATTTTTATACCGATGAGATCCATGTTAGTCGTCTTCGTCTGGGCAAACGATTACTTGACCTCGGTAGTCAACGTATTGGTTTCGTAGATTACTAGGACGCACTTGTTCTCCCTTCATTTTGTTGAAAAAATACTCCGCTACTCAAACAAAAGTCAAATTCAGTAACTCGAGTGCTATTGCCTGCTAGTTTGATTCGTACGTGTTTGGAACCATGATGCTGTCAACGCTCCACGTTTTCCGTTGAGTAGTGCATTTGCTTCGTGTCGTTCTTTTTCACTCGTCCGGACTTGTTCGATCGTCTTGTAGTGCATCAACAACTGATGCAAGCTTTCGTAGTGATTGTCATGGGCATATTGTACAGCTGAGAATCCCTTTCGGTCACGGATAAAAGCATCGGCACCGTGCGTCAGAAGCAATTTTGCACAGTCTTGTAGACCGTATCGAGCGCAGAATTGCAACGCAGTTTCTCCAAATACGTTCTGCCGAACAGTACAAACACGAGTGGTAAGAGCCAGGTCTGTACTCTGTAATTGTGGTGATTGTCGTCTCACCTTAGCATTGACATCAGCGCCTTGTGCTATCAGAGCAACAAGAATATCTTGAACATGGTGGCTTCGTTGCATCAGCTTGGCAACATCTTTCACCGTGTCTGTTGATCCCAATACCCAATCTCGCCACAGAAAATGAAGTGCTGTGTCACCGTTCGCAGTAGCAAGCCATACAGCAGCTCCACACTCCAATAGACATCGCACAAGATCAACACATAGTGACCGACAAGCCGTCATAAGAGGTGTAACACCCAAATTTCGGTCTTCGCACACGGTAATGTCATGTATGTTGGGTTTTGAAACTATTCGCACTGGGACATTCACATCCAAGAAAGAATGAAACTTGAGCCACGAGATTACCTCACTGTATTGGATAACGACATCTTTAGTAAGTAAAGAGTTCTTGCAAATCAACACGATACATCATGTACAGTACCTGTGCACTTACCGTTTTGAAGCACCATGCATCAACTTCCAGAACTGTTCCATTCCCTGTCGATGTTGTACTTTGCACAATCGGATCTGCCTCTCAGATTCATTTCGTCGAAGCTGTTCCTGATCGTTTTTCAGTTGTGCTGTAAATTTTCCACCGTAATGCTCCAACTTCGAGTGTCCAAGTGCTTGTTCCAACCCAAGAAGAGAAAGCACACGACTTTCACAACAATTCGATTTCCTCCTATTGAGCGACGATGCACCAGCGAACAGCAGCTTCTTCTTCGCTGCGATCTCCATCTCTCGTTCCTTCTCGAGCCTCAACTGCGAGCCAGCAATGGGATACGTATCCTTCATGAACCTGATATGGTACTTCCCGTGTTGATTCAGCTGCGTCCGAGTCGAAACCTGGCAGCGATTTGCCAGTATTTGCAGCTCTTCCTCGTTCAGATCGCCGAAGCGAGTGTAAATACCCGGCAAACTTTGCGAATGTGCGTGTTTCTCCAATTTCGCAGCTCGCACCTCGTCCCTCCTCGCTCTCATCGAGGCAACATCCGTTTCTAGCTCTTCCACACGTCGTTCCTAGTGACACAAGTCAAATTCCCTTTTTCATCCTTCAAAATGCACAATACCAATAGCTACACAATAACACACCGCTTCCAGTCGAATACGAAGTTGCATCTGTTCTCTATGACGTCGCAGATACTCCATCCGCTGCTTCTCCACCTCACGTTGCTCTCCATCCTCCATTAGCTGCTAGCTGTATTAAACAATTTGAGTCAAGTTGAACTTTTTTTAGAGGACCCAACAATTTATTTGAGTGACTCAGTCCGCACACCAGTTGCACATCACTTTTCATTTTTAATCGAGAAACTGAGACTGATACCAGCCATGCTGTCGTCTGCCAAGTCCATGGACGACGAGGCGGCGCGGTTGGCGGTTCTGCGTGACCCGAAGCGCATGGCGGCACTGCTGGTGCGAGCCTTCTCGTCCTCTATGCTGGAAGAGGCGAGTGCAGGTGGCGACGGAGAAGAAGACGAAGAGGTGGAGGAGACGCAAGAAGAATTCCAAGAGCTCGAGCGCAGAGCGAGTGAAGCAGCCGAGGCGCCTCTGCGTGTGGTGATTCGCTCTATCGAAGAAGACGAAGACGACGAGGAGGACGAAGAAGAAGACGAGGAGAGCGAGGACAAGCCGCTGGACGAGGAGGAGCTGGAAGCCGCTGCAACTGCGCTACAAACGGCCACTCGCATCGTGGAGGAGCTGCGTCTCAAGATGCTGCTGAAGGCAAGTCAGCAGATGGAGCGACAGCAACAGGACGAGGAAACTGGCGCAGTTAGACCACAATTACTGCCTCGGGAGGATCCTGCAACCAATGGAGCTGGTGTACCGGTACCTCATGCTCAAGTCCGCAATAACTCTGCGTGCAGTGGCTGTGGCAAGTCCTTCAACCCCTTCAATCGCAGCAAAAACTGCACTGCGTGTGGATTTGCCTTCTGTCCGAAATGTTCAGCCAAGAACGTGGTGTTGCCGTCCAGCTTTGGATATCAAAATGAGTCTGTAAGGACCTGTGACCTTTGTGCCAAGTGGTTCCAGAAGGCAATGGACCGCTACTTTGACGCGATGGAACTCACGAAAGAAGAAGAGCAGGATGCTGTACACCGTGGAAGTGTGGGAGAAATTACGATTGAGGAAAAACCACGATCGGTACCTTGTGCCGTCAACAACGTGTCGGTGCCTCCATCACGAACGAATAGCGCAGTGCTGTCAGTTATTACCCGTCGATCGTCTGTTTCGTCACCTGATCATGTTCCCAATGCAAGTGAAGAAGTGGAGGAGAGCGGTGAAAACGAGGATCAAGTCATACATTCGTCGTCTACTACCTCATCATCTAGGCGACGGCATCGGCATTCATCAATATCGTCGAATCCATCCCCATCGATGAACAAAAACAAACCTTGGTTTAGTGGCCATTTACGCGCGATGCACGTGAACGATAGACTGCCACGAAAGAAGAAATCAAGAGGTGAAAGTGAAGGTGGAGACGCAGAAAACAATTCCGTAACTGCACGAAGGGGTCGGTTGAGTAGCGTGGCATCATCGACATCCAGAAGTAAGCACACGAGCGAGGAAGCTGACGGGGCCCCCCACGATCCGTATGAGAACGTTTCAGGGTTGAGCCGGATAAGCACCGACAGTGGAGATTACTCGGCAGGTGGTCCAAAAACCTCAAGTGCTAGACGTGGATCGTCATTAAACATATCAGTTAAATCTGCCGATGGCGCAGATAGCCATGATTCCTCCCGCCCTCGAAGAAAAAACCGGCGTTCCAAGTTTTCTCGATCTGCCAGTTTTGATTTAACGCATTTGCAGACAGCATCCCCTGATTCGTCATCTGGGTCTCCAGATTTGAAGCGCTGCTATACGTTTGGCCCTGATGAGGGAAGAATGATTGCTGCGGACGCCTCAAGTAATGGAAGTGTTCGCTCGAATAGTATGAGATCGCAAAAAGCGTTTGATGACAGTGATATTGTTGATGAACGTGCACAACCCGACTCAGCTGATGAGAAGATGAAAAGTGAAGCAAAATTATCTGCGGCAGTGTTACGCTTCGCTGTGTATGAAATGGGCGGGAAAGAAAACGCGGGTATTCGCCGAACATTTGGATTTACTAAAGCTAACCCTGTGTTGGACCGATATACTCTAGAGCTAGATTGCCGTCAGCGGATCGTGCGCGCAAAATCAGTGTTCATGCATCGCTTCTGGTCATTCCATTGCGACTCTGTCCAATCGTTCGAGTTTGGATCGTCAGAAGGAATGGCACATCTTATCGTGTTCAATGGCGGGCAGGGTAGCCAATCGATCGAGTTAAAATTTGCGAACGATGACGAGCGTGAGCAATTTAAACAGGCCATGGATAGCTGCCGATCAACAAACTTGGATAGGATGCGTGGGTTTGCTGCACGAAATGCGATGTCACTTCCTGTGCGACCTGAATATTCTGCATCACCCGCTCCAGACAATGTACTTTCGCCAACACCCCAAGAACCTATCACGACCTTTTCAGCAGACACAACTACGTCGATCGAGTCTGAATTGGGCCTGACGCAGGATACTGGTGGCAGCAGTATGATTGATTCTCCAATCTTGCAGTCCATTCTTGTACCACTTTTGCCTGGGGAAGTAGTGGTGAAGGATACCGAGGTTCAAGCGACTATGTTACTTGGTCCAGCAAGCGAAACGTACGAGTCGTCCCAAGTGTGGGGAAGAATTCGCGGTAAAATAGCTGTGACGAATTACAGAGTGATATTTACGCCGTTCGACCGAGTGCAAATACAGCCACGATGTGGTGGACAAGGAGGTATCGCGTACATTCCGCTATTTGCAATTACACATGTCCAGCTCCTTTATCCTGGAGGTCGTCGAACAAAATCTGGACGCTCATACTCCGCAGGAATGGCAGGTTCTGCATCCATTATCTCTATCAGCTGCAAGGACATTCGCGTGATGAGATTCCAGTTGGATACGCACCCTTCCGTGGCGGACGATCATACCCATAGGCTACGTACAATGATTGCAAAAATGGCTGATGCTTCTCAACGGTATACTGTCGTCGAACGGGGTAGTCCCGCACGGACTTCATCTCCTGGTCTCAACCCCCTTTCAAACTCAGCTGGTGGTAGTGATACACCTCCAACTAATGATGGAGACGGCTCTTTAGAATCTCTTTCTCAATTGCCCTACAACACATCGCGATTCCCAGCTTATGCTGCATCACCAGTTCTTCGCCCAGATCGGGTTCTTTCGATCCCTCAAGAAATAAGTGGATCTTTTGCATTTTCGTATTCAATTGGCGATGTTCCTCCAGAGCAAAATGGTTGGAATTTGTTCGTTGATGAACGCGAGTTCAAGCGCCAAATTGGTGGTGATCGTGCTGTATCCCCGTTCCTAAAGGTACAATGATTGTTACAATGTTTTGTAGAGGGGACGTCTAACAATTATATTATCTATTGTGCTGGTTGCAGTTTTATAAAAATGATCGGGGAAATATCTGCAAGTCTTACCCGTCGAAATTGCTCCTACCAGCATCAATGACCTCGTCGACTTTAGCAAAAGTGGCTGATTTCCGCGCCAAGAATCGATTGCCAGTGATCACGTATTTCCACCGCCGTAACCGATGTGTCCTGACTCGCTCTAGTCAGCCTCTTTTGGGCAGTTTACTATCTGGCAGCTCAAATGTCTCCGATCAACTGCTTCTGGGTGTGTATCGTAGATTACCAGATATCATTGAGAATCAGTCGCAGTCGTCCCAGTCATCGAGACCTATCTACATATTCGATGCTCGTAAACCGAAGGCGTCCACAGGTAATCGGCTCATGGGTAAGGGTGGAGTCGAGGCACCACAGGACTACCCAGGCGCCGTTATTCACCATCTGAACATCGCCAACATGTATCGAATGCAGTCTTCATTTCTGGGGATGATGAAACTGTTCCTGCCTGGTGGTATCGATGATAATGACCGTACGTGGTTATCGAGTGTCGAATCCACAAGGTGGTTGGACCATGTGCGACTGGTGCTGGAGGGTGCGCTGAAGATTGCGCGTGTATTGGAGTTAGAAGGAGCATCTGCGCTTGTGCACTGCAGCGATGGTTGGGATCGAACAGCGCAATTGTGTGCTTTAGCGCAGATTATGATTGATCCGTACTACCGAACGCTATCCGGAGTCATGACTGTCATCGAAAAGGATTTCCTAGCGTTTGGTCATAAGTTCACGGAGAGAAATGGCGGAGACCGTAACCGAGATCCACAACGCAACAAGTCCTCGCCTGTCATGTTCCAATTCATCGACGCGTTGTGGCAAATGCAGCGCCAATATCCCAGTTCGTTCGAATTCAATGAGCGGTTTTTGTTGCACTTGGCGAACTCGTTAACCTCAGGACTATACGGTACATTCATGTACGATTCGCGATATCAACGTGATGTGAACGAGGTGAAGTATAACACCGTTTCTGTGTGGACACCCGTGCTGATGAAGCCATCAATGTACTCGAACAGTGAGTACGAGATGCACAATGGGCCTATCTGGCCGTGGGTGAGCTGCAAGATGATTCGTTTATGGGAGAACTACTTTTTTCAGTGGCACCCTAAGTACTATAAGTGCCAATGGGCTTGCAATTTGACGTATCATGGTCCTTCTAGTGCACATGGAAGCACCGGTAATATAGAGGGTGGTGGCGCCACGGATCACAAGAACGTTCAGCCGCACCAAACCCCGCATCGTGAGGTCTCTGATGTAAATGATCCACCGACACTAGATTTACTGGCGACTCCAATAACGTCCACTATCGCTGAAGTTGATGGCGAGTATGATGTGCCAACCATCAGTCTGTCTTCGGAAGAGGGAGACGAGGACAGCTCTAAAAGGGACCGAACTGCTAGTGGAACGTACACACGGAAAACGTCAGTGCGGAACATTTTCGGCCTCACTCGAGGGAGTCGCCAACGCGCACAGAGTGAAGAAAATGGAAGTCAAGAAGTTTGCTAAAAAGTGAGCAAACAAGTATACCAACGTAGGAATTGGAGCACAACCGGGAAAACCCCTTACAAGAAGGTTGATCTTGTACCATGATGAAACTTTTGCTTGTTGTGTAAGGTTTGGAATCGATTTATTAGTCATATGCGATGTCACCATTTCAATCGCTGGTTGCAGGAGAATCAGGGCAAGTGTCAATCACGATAGCTCCTGCTCCAGCCGTCCCGCATAATCTCGATCCGTAGATTTTTGATACAACGCCACCGATGTTCGCTTTGGGACCAAGTCCTTCAATTACTTGACCAATGGAGTACTTGGACACTTCACTGCTTTGTAGTTCGATGAATCGTTCAATCACTACAGCTTGCTTCACCACCGATGTTCGCTTTGGGACCAAGTGCTTCAATTACTTGACCAATGGAGTACTTGGACACCTCACTGCTTTGTAGTTCGATGAATCGTTCAATCACTACAGCTTGCTTCGTAAATTCCGGATCGTTGTCTAATTTCTCGAAAACATCGACTGCATCCTCAATTGTTTCCGTCACGAAGGAAGGCGGTGTTTCTCGGAAGAAGATGTACTCTTTGGTAGGAGTACTACCAGGATTTCCCAATTGTACTCGTTTGAGACCGGTGTTTGCATTGCGTTTACGTTGGGCATAATCGGAAAGCTGGTCAGTATTCTCATCTGCTTTACTATTTTCAGCTTTTGTTTCTCTCAGGGTAGATTGTGTCTCGCCATCATCTTCGACATCATCGTATCCTAGAATGCGCAAGTCCTTTGCACGATGCATTGGAGTTGATCCAGGCTCGCCGATAACTGTCCCTTGAACTTGATGATGAGGTGTGGAACCCGGGTGATTGAGGCGATTGTAATCTCCGCCAATTTGAACAATAACAGGAGTGGCAACCACATTTCCAGCATTTTCGCTCAAGTTGTCAGTGATCACATTTAGTGTAGGCTTTCGTCGGCCAGTTGATGATTTTGTCTTCTCTATTGATTCCGATCGCTCCTGTGTGAATCACAGGGTGAGCCAAGGCAAACGTATTACTTACGAAGTATTTCTTTTCCTTGTAGAGATAACTTACCTTGGATGTTCGTTTTGGTCGGGTCTTTACTTTAGCTTCGTTGGAACACACGAGAAATCGTTCCAACAGTGAACAGGGTACGGATGAATTTTCACTTCCTTTGCTTGTACCAGTCAGCTGTCGACTCAGTTCCTTCGCCTCTGTGGGATCAAGCACCGGCATAGGCTGGGAACAAATGTCAGTAATTGTTACAAGTAAGGCATCATTCACTTCACTTACTCGTTCTTGGTCGAATATTTTCACAACCTCTTTATGACAATGCATGAGCAGAAATTCACGAACGAGATGATGCACCCTGATGTCGTGCTTGGTCACCGGGGTGTCCCGCTTCTCTTGTCGGCTTTGTCGCTCTTGCTTTAATGGTAACGTTTGGATAACTCGGTCTACTACTTCCACAGAGCTGATCTCGTTGGCTTTGACACTCTTGCTGACAACTTTGTTGACATCTGCATCGTCGTCACTAGTTTGATGGTCTTCTACCAGGAATTCCACTTTTCCTCGTTGCCTCCTCCGTTGGCACTGGGCATTGTCCCCCCAACCTGTCGGTGATGGCACCTCCACTTCATCCGCGAAACAGGGTTTTTTCACGCGAGGACGTGGCGCTACCGGTTCATCATTTAGAGCCCATACATTCATGGTTGTTCACCGAAGGAGGCTGAAAAATGTCATCAACGTAAGACCACCAACGTTTTCATCCTCCGTCCTAAGCTAAGCTTAGATACTTAGATTAC
>NBNE01000319.1:0-26079 GCA_002215365.1 Phytophthora megakarya
TTGTATTTGTAGAATGTAGTGCAGTTTGTAGTTTGAAAAGCAAGCTTAGTTATCGGATTGGACAGGCTTAGGCTGCTTTGACAAACAAGTCTTAATTTCGGCTACTATTTGAAAATGCTTGTTTTGTGACTGGTTGTTTCTAAGCAAAATGAAGCTGACTTTGTCGCTGCAATTTCAACTTGTAGTTTCTTAGGTTCGAATGCCTGTCTTTGTTACTACAAATGCAAACTACATTACATTTTTACAGCTACAAAGCGTCTCTTAAGCTTTTGCTCCTCTAAGTTGAATTCAGGAGTCCAAAATATCCCATCTAATGATATAAACACTACACAAACAATATGTACTAAGATAAGACTATCTAGGGCTGGAAACTTCGCGGTAAACATCCTTGCAACTTTTTCCGCAACGAGCATCTGTAGCACCCCTCATTTTGCTATTTGCGCTCAAGTGTTGAAGCAGTCGTTGACCGTGTTGCGCGGGCTTCTCTCGTGTCTGCGCGGCTTGTGGGGCTCTCGCCACTCTCCATCGCCTAACTCCAGCATGGCCGGACCCATGCGCGTGGCCGTGATCGGCTCGCAGACGTGCCACGCCGACACTCCGCTGGCCTACACCGTCTACCGCACGTCCGTGAACTACCAGGGGCTGTGCTACATGGCCTACACCGTCTACCGCACATCCGTGAACTACCAGGGGCTGTGCTACCATCGCCTCATCCGCTTCCGCCACTTCGCGCACTTCGGCAAGAATCTCCGACTGGCGGCTGGCGCGTCGCGCATCTCCGTCAAGTTGCCACCCAAGATCTGGTGGAGTCGCAAAGCTTCGTTGCAGCCCGAGACAGTGGAGGCGCGTCAAGTGCTGCTCAATGAGTACATGCAGCAGGTTTGCACGCGTCCACTGACCCCCAAGAGCCACGAGAGGTTGGAGAAGCTGCTGCAAGTGGGAGACTACGCACCCAAAGAAGAGGAAGACCGAGTGATCAACAGCAGACTCAGTTTCAGGGAACGCAACACTGAAACTGCGTCTGAGATTGTCGATCGCAACCATTCCATCCAAACGGAAACAGTAGAAGAAGTGGAAGCAGAGTCGGAGCATTCAGTTGAGAAGGAGAAACAGCAACAGGACTCGCTAACGGACGAGGAGGAACCCACGGAGTATGCGGAGAACCTGTCCGTTCATCGTCAGGACTCGCAGGCGTCCAGCAACCCCGCAGCAGACGAGTACGAGTCGCAGTCTGACCGCCCTCTGCTGGCACCTGTGCTACAGGTGACGACGCGTCCTGTGAGCATGTCGCTCAACTCGCAGCACATGAAGCGCGTGATTCTTGGATCAGACGCGGATCTCCTGGCTCTCAAGGAAGGAGGCAGGGACTCCACCGACAGCTCGGACTTTTCGTCGACGCCTGAGCGTCACTACTTCGGCCAGATCAAGGAGGCCATCGCAAGTATCGAGGAGATTATGGACAGCAGCCGTAAGCACGCCGGCCGGATTCGCGACCTGCACACTAGTAGCAGGCCCATGAAGTGAAGCATTTTTCCTAAAGATTTGCGGCGTGGTAAGGCGTGAGACGGACAGGAGAGAAATGAGCTCCGATCATGGGAAGTCGTCGCGTCATCATCTACTGGGGAGTTTTCAATATTTATCGACCGTACAGAGTGTCGGATTTCGATCGACATCTTCTGTTTTTCAGTGCACACCCCCACCACACGCAGCAATTAATGTTACAATAAAAACCTCTTGAGGTTTCACCTCTGTAGTTTGGGAATGACAAGACTACATACTACTGAAGTAGTATCAGCGTAGACAGAAGTGTGAAATACGTAGGTGATGACTCCATTTGGCACCAGAACCAACGCAGAGCAATTAACAATAAAAAGAAAGCAATTTACATCCACGTAGACCTCGTACCTGTTTACGAGAGCTTGTGTGTACCTTCGTTTTACAAACTGAGCCGCACTTGACTGAGCTTTTAACGAAGGTCTGTGCGCTGGAACACATTGGCTTGATCAAGTGTTGGCTTTGCATTTACAGGTTGAGGTTTACTCGAAATGGGACCGAGCAACACTTGACTGAGTTTTTAACGAAGGTCTGTGCGCTGGAACACATTGGCTAGATCAAGTGTTGGCTTTGCATTTACAGGTTGAGGTTTACTCGAAATGGATTGGTTAAAATTCAATGTATTAATCTATTTCAATTGGATAAAAGGTTTTTACTCAGACAAAATCACAGCAACCAAGGACGACACTACACAGCATGGGTAGCTCCGATGGTACGTGCCTCTATCTCCTCTGTACTGCGCCTCAACGTGTCCTCATTGTCTTTCTCCTTCTCCTGTTCATCTTCCCGTCCAGAGGATGAGCGCAAGAAGCGCAGTATCAACGAAATGTTCGGCGACGAGGACTCGGACGACTCTGGTGATGAACAGATCCCTCGCAGTACGTTTTCCTCGCCTCTATTTGATAGCGTGCGCTATTTTCTCTATCCCCATCCGATACTGAGATAAAGGTCCAATTTTCACTCATTGCAGCCACAACCACCACTACAGCAGACGCCTCAGGGTATTAACGGTTCTTCATACGGTGGTAGAGTATTATTACTGATAGAGTACTCTGTATTCTACCCTATTCAGTCTATTCGGCTCCGACTCGGAGAGCGACGACGAGGAGAAACCGGCAAAACGTGTAGCATCGCCGCCGCCCAAGCGTGCGAAAAAGTCGCGTGATGACAATGGAGACCGCAAACGTCGCGATGGAGTAGACGAGTACGACTCTGGGGACGAGGCGGTGGCCACCAAGGACGACGAAGACTTTATCGACCGGGACGATGATCTAGCAGATGTGCTGGGGGAGTACGCGGAAGATCGTCAGCAGTTCGACGACGAGCGTCCTCTGGACGAACAGGAGCCGACGCAGGAGCAGAAAGACGATTTCTTTGATAGGACGCTCAAGTCCCTCAAGACTGGACGCTCCCGTGCCAAACTCAACTTGTCACCGCAAGAAATGGAACAGATTACGCAGGAAGTGCTCTACCGTATGGACAAGGCCTACGCAGATGATCTGGCAAGTATTGCGGAACGCCGACCAGCGCTGGAAAAGATCAAATTCGTGGATAATGCACTGCATATCTTGCGCAAACTGCAATTCCAGCCTATGCTACTAGATTTCGACTTGCTCACGGTACGTAATGATTGTTGCCTTTAGCGTAACTGCAGAATTACACTGACCTTTGATTATTATGGTGCAGATAGTGAAGAAGTGGATTCAACCTCTGGAAGATGGTACGCTGCCGAACGTCGGTTTGCGCACAAAGATGCTCGAGATGGTCAGCAAAATGCCAGGTATCGTACTTCATGCACAGGGGCTACACTGAATTATTATGCTGATCACATGGAACTTTCGTTGTTGCGCAGTGTTTAAGGAACACCTGAAGCGTAGCGGCCTAGGAAAGGTGGTGATGGTGTTGATGAAGCACCCC
The DNA here is from genome assembly GCA_002215365.1 of Phytophthora megakarya. Lineage (NCBI taxonomy): Eukaryota > Oomycota > Peronosporomycetes > Peronosporales > Peronosporaceae > Phytophthora > Phytophthora megakarya. Next base: position 3,472 of record NBNE01000319.1, read on the forward strand.
CAGGAGGTAAGAAAATTGTAATCGCTCGTTTGGGAATGCTCCTAGATAACGCTTATATGTTGATGTACATGTAACAGACGCCTGAGAACAAGGAACTTTGCCGCAGTTTGGTGGAACGTTGGAGCCGTGCTGTCTTCAATAAGACGTTGGACTTTTCAAAGCTTGCTGAACTGGAGGCTGAAAAAGCTGAAAACGAGATTTATCGTCGTCGTGAGCGCGCGTACGAGTTGTTGTTAAAGAATTTCTTATTTTACTATACTAATTGGTTGATGTGTGTGATACAGACGCAGGCAGAAGAAATCGAAGGATAAGGCGCGCACTTCCGATCGTGGTGGTAATGTGTTCAACGGTCGCACTACCGAGCAGGATATAAAGCCTGACATATCGGAGCGCGCCGAGTTGCCAGAACAGTTGCACATTGATTTCTTGCTCCGTCCACAGTCTAAGGTGGACATGAATGCCGTTCAGTCAAAAAAGGTTGACCCGGATTCTCGCAAGGCCCGCTTGACCAAGCGGATGCAGGAGATTGCTAGGCCCGGACGGAAGAGTAAGCGTGCCACGGGTGTTAGCATCGAAGGTAGATAAGGCTTCCAGTCATCAGCGAGCTCGCCAGCGCTGTGGTGGGTGCGTACAAGTATTCGATCATGTAACCTGTGCGCCTCGTGCTAGCCATTGATTTCTTCGCATGTTGCATACACGTTTCTGTTTCTCACTTTTCTCCTTCTCGTTGTGTAGTTCTTACTTATTTTACATGTTATTAACTTTCTTCTAGTGCTGGAATGGGATGATGCTACATGTAACAGAAAACACCCAGGAAACGTCAATGGAAGAGGTTGAAACGACACGAGCAACGACAATGACATGAGAAAATAGCTGTGAAGCTCAGAGTCGACGAATGGGCATGGTGACCAGGCAAACGCCCCGCACAAGAGGTCAAGCCACAGGTGTGGAGGGTAATATCACTGACGGTGCGGTCAAACCAATAGCTGATCAAGGTTGCCCATCGAAAAAGCTTGGGAAAGAAAGGAGAAGTGGACGAAGATGCAAAGCAGAACTGAGTGATAACGCTGGGGGCGCTGAAGAGGAGGAAGATGAGGTCCAGTTTTCAATTGGATTTGGCAATCAATTAGCTGAGCTTGCGGAATCTGAACGGGTATTTCCTCCACCAACAAGCCAAGTTGCATCGCTCAACCGTGAAATGAAGGCTCTAGAGACCCGTTACTTCCGAACTCGACTGAATCTGGAGAAGGTTGCTGAGAAGGTAGGACACAGACATCATCGTTGCTAATTAGTGGAAGTGCTTAGTATGGTTTCTGGCCTTGTGCAGAATGATCAACTTCGCCGTGATATGAAGAAAGCGGTGGCACATAATGCGAAGCAGCAGCGTGAGATTTCTAAGCTACGACATCTGGTACGATTTAGCTTTTCTTGATATTAATGTCATCCCAAGCGCTGATATGCTGCCTTCCTGTAGATTGATCGTATCCAATCCGAGCGTAAACAGCTCGAACAACAGGCAATCAACAACCGAGACTATGCAAAAAAGATCGAGCATCGTTTCTTCATGGGAACAAAAGGGCAGTCCCTCGCTCAATGCAATTTGGAACTCAGTACCCGGTTATATTCACTGGAGGACACACTCAAGACGAGAGATGAAGGTTTGGAAAAGTGTCAGCAAGAGCGCGATGAAGCTAAGGACAAACTTTGTATCGTGCAACGTGCATTGGAAACACGGCTCGAGACGTACCAATTGAATGGTTGTCTGCATACTGGTCTTCTATTCGAGATTTCAAAGCTGCAAGATCATGGTGAGGCATTAGCACTGCAGCTTGCACAAGAACGGAAGCGCGTTTTAGTGCTAGAAACGCAGCTCAAGACCTGTCAAAAGCACGAAGAAGAATTAGAGGACGCACGAACAGTGCGCGAAACTTGGGTAGCTACACTGGAAAAGGAGCGTGCTGCTCTCGATGATCAACTGGCGCAGCTTTCAGGTGACGCTCAGACTGCCGCTTGTGAGAAGGCTACGCTACTCCGCTTTATTCATGAACAAGCTGAAGCCAGATTCCAGCTTGAAGCACAACTCAAGAACGAGCAAGCTCAGCGGCAGCAAGAATCTGAGCGAGCACAACATGCGTCGCAACTATGGGAAGATGAACGGCAGCAATTTAAATCAAGTCTGCAAACAGCACGACTGGAAACTGAGCGACAGAGAGACGAATGTGAACGTGTTCAAGTAGCGCTGCGTGAACAGAAAGGCATTAATGCAGCCCAACGTGCCCGAAAGGCAGAGATGAGGTTGGAGTTGGAACAACTGGAGAGTGCTCGGAAGAAATGCGAGGGCGACTTCGTAGCTGCGAAGGATGTCTGTCACGAGCTTCAAGTCACTGTAGAACAGCATGAAGGAAGTGGTCGAAAATTGCGCTCCGAGATTAGTGCACTAGAAGCAACTCGACAGGAGCTACTTAGACAGGTTGAGATGAAACAGTCAGAGGGGCGTGCTCTTCGTGAGGCAATGGAGGGTGCGTTGCAGGACCTCGCAGCGTTGTCGAAACAGCGCAACGACGCAGCCAAGGCTATGAGTGAGGCCGTGACTATCAGTGCGTCTTCGCTAGAGGAACAGCAAGCACTCGAACGTCAGGTCGAAGCGCAGCACACACAGATTGAGAAGCTCAAGAGTGCCAAGAATTTGCTGCAGAATGCCATGTTGGAACAACTTACTGCTCTGCGCAAGCAATTGCATGTGGAACGACGACACCGCATTGAGGTAGAAGCTCGACTCAAGCATATGAAGCCCCAAGTAGCAAGGTCACGTTGCTTCTCATCCGCCATCCCAATGACGGGAGGGATAGGAGCAGACTGGGATCCACCACAACCATTTCCATCGGCTCCTTTTCCCTCTCCAGCACCATTTCCTCCTCATTTGTCTACCAGCTCATTGAGTCAGCGATCGGAATCGGAGCTACCATCAGGCTTGTCTTCTCCATCTTCGTCACCTGCTTCTTATTCTGACGATGAAGATATTAGTAAAGCTCTCGAGGATGAATTCAGCCCGGCAAAATCTACGTCTGCATCGACAGCCCCTGTCACTCCATTACTCATACATGATAATGAGAAGATGAACATGTCCTTGTTGGAGCTAGCAGGAGACATGGAGGAATAGCACATCAGCTAAGCAAAGTGTGACAAAAAATAAATAGCTTTTGAAATAAGGAGAGGAGTTCCTGGCTGTGTCTCGATGACGGAGTGCCAGTTTTCCTACATAGAGCACAAAATATCGCCGTGGAGATAGCCCACGTGCTTACCTCCCCAAGTGAGGGTTACGTCGAACGGGATCGGCTCAGCCTCACAAAGCACGGGTGCTGCATGCATCATCAAATCCGATTCCTTGAGACATAACACACCTTGGCCTCCGTGACCCTTCTCGGCTTCGATACTGATGGCAATATGTACACCTCCATTGACTGCCTTGGTGATGGCTGTGTGTGTTACGCCATTTGACATTGCCTCCTTCCACGCCACCGTTCGGAAATTCGTGTACGCTAATTGTGATTCCTCATCGTCATCCACACGAGCACTGGACTGAAAGCCATTTTGCACCAAGTGTGCGACTTCGTACACCTTGCGCTGAAGTGCATAGACATCCTCAGACGGTAGTGGGAAAATCGTTGAAATGCTGACAGGCTCCACAGGAATCAACTCGAGACGAGAAGCGGCAAGAGCGGAGAGACGGTCGTCGGTCATTGCCAACGGTTGCGCTCCCTCCGGGCCAACTGTGAAATCTGAGTATTGGTTTGGAGTAGTTGTCCTCGAGCTCGTACCACTGCCTGAGCGGCGGCGGCTCTTTCGAAGCACACGCCCCACAACTTGAGCAATTGACGACTTTCTGCGACTCAAAGATACTCGAACACTGTGACGTGATGATTCACCGCTACTGGTAGTGCTGTTTGAGTTAACAGCACTACGACTGCTCGGGCTTCGTCGGCCTGTTGTTCGACTACTCGATTGATTCGATCCGTGTCCTCGCCAACGATATCCTGTGTTCTGCAAAATAGAGCCCCCATCGCGCTCTTCGTACGTCCAGATATTAGCGTCTAGCTTCACCAGTTTAATCTTAAACTCGTGCACGTCCTGCTTGTCTCGGAGAGCATGGTTACCCTGACGCAAATCTGCGATGGCAGCTTCGTCCATGTTGTACGAAAAGAAGCGGTCGATCTCGAGCTCGTAAATACTGCAGACTGGCTTGTGGGTAGACGTCACAATTTCCTCGCACGACCAATAGCTCACGTTCTTGATCCGCTGCTTTGTGTCACACAACGAATGTGCCAAAATACGATCCTTGTACGCCGGTGGAGAATTTCCGACAAGCATTTCCTCATCAGCTTCGCAAAAGAGGTCTCTGCACGAACGCTCTCCTACCATCGAGAAGGTAGCAGCGACGCCAATTTTGCGCGGAAAGGAAGGTAAGAACCGAATTGGAGGCTCCTCGAAACCAGTAAAAATTTCTTTGGCTTCAATCGATGCGTGTAGCTCGTCATAGCGAAGCAATTCCAACCACTTACGAGCGGTGTTGTCCGTGACCAGATCAGACTTAGCCATGAGGTCCTTGATTTTCTTGAGATCACGAGCTAGCGGAACAAAATGGCCACTTGACGTCAGTCGATCGCTTGGACGGTGCTTGTTGGACGAAGCAGACAAACCTAGGCGACTTTTAGGGGAGAGCGTCGGGAGGTGGTCGTCCAGGAAAGAGATCCAGCTGGTCCTTTTGTTAACCTTCTCACGTTCTTCAGTTCCATCTTGAATAATAATCGCCAAGCTGCCCGGGTCATGTTCGTTTAAAACTGGTGGGCATCGTGATTGGTCCATAGGTGATTTCAACATAGTAAATGGCAGGTCGTTCTCACAGGAAGTATACACTTCTTCATAAATACTATCGCCGCTTGACGCTGATGAAACGCCAGTGCTGCTCCGCTGACTTGTCCAGCTATCACCACTCTCCTCGAAAATCGTTTGGTCATTTTGCAAGTCAGTATTCTTCTTGTAAGATGTACACTTGGTATCTCGGATGGCCTTGATTTGGGCTTCTATCGCAGTATCCGTCGCTCGCTTTAGGGACTCTGCTTTATACGCTTGGTCGATAGATGCAGCCAGTGTGGATGTCGACATATCGACATCATAATTCAAGTTACCGGAGAGGATCGTATGATGATACAGGTTCGGAAAATCAACCGCTGCTCGATCTGCATCCATTCCAAATGAATGAATCAGACTGGAAGCGACTGCATGCTTTGCGAAGACGCTTTCGGCTAGTCGGTACCCTCGTTGCGAGTTATTGCTAAGTGATGTGCCGAGATTACACGATACGAATGCGATGGAGGCATCGAAGTAGCGAATAGGAATTCCCACGACCTCATTGAAAGTCTTTTTCTGGGCCCAAACTCGTCCATCTGCTGCTTGGAACTTAACATTGCCGCTTGCGTCGTCAGCATTATTTACAAAAACAATTTGGCACACGGATGCCTGCAGCAACACCGCAAAACGCATATTAGTCAGTATAAATTAGAGAATCCATTGTACAGTACCATACTCATGCCTGACACTTACATCCTGGACGTGGCCTCGTACAGCCGTTCCTGCAATTGAGGTGATGGATCGGTACGCGGTTGGGTAATTTACTTGGAGAAGGTATCCTCGAATCACCTGCTCGATAGCCTGCACTTCGACACAGTGTTGGAGTGAAAATACATACAAATCTTTTCCGGGTGGAATCCAGTCCTCCAGATTCGTCGGACACGCTGTCCAGTTCATATCAAAAGTTGTGACGAAGATGGTCGCCGTACCCATGTGGTGCCGCTCCTGTTCCCGCAATCGCACTGATTGCCGCAGCATGTCCTCCGAAAGTTTGCTGTTCTTAGTGGACGATCCACCATTGCTTACCCACGGTTCTCTTACATGCCGCACCACCCAAATGTGGAATTTGCCGTAAATAACAGCGTTGATGAAGCCCTGTAGCGGGACAATGGTGGCATGCAGAAAATCGAGTGTGAACGACGTCTCACCAGTGAACGTGGCGTACGCTCGGTCCACCACAGCCGGTAGCCAGCACAGAATAAAGCCTGAAATGTAGACTGTGAGGTTGTGCACTACGGCGTAGTAGGCGTCGTTGGCGTCGTCGTTCTCGTAGCTTTTGAGGCGTTTCTGCATGTTGATCTTGACTAGCACCAAGAAGACTGTCATGGCGATGCCACCAGCGATGACCCAGAAGTAGAGCACGCCAAACATCCACCAGAGCTCCTCCGTCGTGTCGTCTTCCACCACGACCCAGCACCAAAGGCCTGCGTCCCCGAACTTGTCGAAAATGAGGCAAATAGAGGGGATTCCCAGTGTGAAGAGCATGGTGGTGACGATGTAGTACTTGATCTTCTTCATGAGCATCTGCTGGTCTTCGCCCATGCACACCCAGCGGTACAAATTGAGCGCCATGATGAAGTTCCAGGCGATCGGGGCGCCATCTCCGAAAGTGATAACTGCAAAACATTGGTTAGTATACTACCGATTACTATTGCAGCATTGCGGCTCGTACTGAAAGCTTGAATCTTGCAGATTGGCGTCACGGGATCTCCTGCGTCTTGGTTGAAGGTCTCTGTGGGCAGCGTCCCGAACGCGCGGCCAGTAGCGCCAAACAAGTCCTGCAGAGATAGTGCTATGAGTACTACAACAGTACTATCGACGGTAGTACTCACTAGGTAGGCGATGATGTGGATGAGCTCCTTGGTGACGTCGAGGTGATGGGCAGAGGCTGCGTAGACCGAGAGCGACTTGGCCTTGAGTCTGCGCGCGTACCAGTAGCGGCCGATGATGTAGAAGGCGCCGATGATGGAGAGCACGGACGTGGTGGCCGACGCAACGGTCTGGTAGTGCTGATGCCGCCTCTCCTCCTCCGTCTGCGGCGAGCTCATGTCCTTCTTGGGCTCAATTACGAAGTGATTGTGTGCGGACGTTCCAAGAAGTGCAGACGCAGCTATTGGTCGAAAAGAAAGTGACACACGGCAGTAAGAGTGGAATACATGTAACTTGCTGAGACGACCGGGCTATGTGCCGCGGACCCGCACTGAAAGTTAGTTGCCTTTGTTGCGGTCGCTTTAGCTTACCAGGTACATGTAGAAGTATCTGGCTGCGTTTGTCTGTTGCAGTTTGCTGGTGTTTTCTAGCGAAGACATCGAGCGAATTATTCAGCTGGAGGTCATGCAAGGTGTGTTGAACATGAGCTCTTGAAGCATGTGCTCTTGAAGCTTGGAAGTTGCGCACTGTCTTCGTGCAGGTTTGCACCAAATCGAGAGCCACAACCCGAGCCGGTGGTGAGGTCGCTCGCCTTCTACATCCAGTCCACCGTCTCAATTGGAAACTGCAAACGCCTTGATGAAGTAAGTCGCCTAGTTGCAAGAGGGAGCAAAACTCGCGCTTCTAGCAGCGGCAACAAAAGCTATCGTTGATACTGAGTCTCTATCGCCATTAACCTGGGTAAATAGATAACCGGGTCCTTCCTCCAGCCAATCATCTGCCAGCACTTGAAACGACGCCTCCAAATGGATACTTTTCCTCATTGTGGCAATCTCAATCGCCATGGATACGACGGACGCGCCGCAGCTCATCGAACACGTGAACCAGAGCGTCTCGTTCACGCCCAACGACACCAAGTGGATCCCCGGATCTGCGCGCTTCGTGGCCCTGGGTATTTACCCCAAAGCCACCGGCGCCTTGACGATCTTCGGCCTCCAACAGGGAGAACTCAAAACCCACGCAGTGTACGAGAAACCACACGGTCTCAAATGCGGCACTTTCGGCGCTTCAAGTCTGGAAGATCGACATCTGGCTACAGGCGACTATGGTGGCGTCATGAGCGTCTGGTGCGCTCGTTCCTTCACGCAAAAGCGTCAAAATTGAGCTCACAACGTTGAAAAACGTGCATTTCTGTGGCTTGTAGGGATCTGGAGAAGCCTGATGTGCCTGTGTACTTTCGTTCCTTCACGCAAAAGCGTCAAAATTGAGCTCACAACGTTCAAAAACGTGCGTTTCTGTGGCTTGTAGGGATCTGGAGAAGCCTGATGTGCCTGTGTACTCGGCTCAAGCGCACAAGTCCATTGTGAACGGTATTGACGGCTGTGGTGGACAGAATATTGGCAGTGGCGCGCCGGAGATCGTCACGGGTGGACGTGACGGCTGCATCCGCGTGTGGGACATACGCGTACCGGAGCCAGTGGTGACGCTGGCGCCTAAGGAACAAGACACGGCTCGAGACTGCTGGACGGTCTGCTTTGGCAACTCGTACAACGATGTGGAGCGCTGCGTCGTGGGCGGCTACGACAACGGAGACATCAAGATGTTCGATCTGCGCACCAACTCGCTCAGGTGGGAGACCAACTGCCAGAACGGAGTCGTCAACGTGCAGTTCGACCGTAAGGACATTGAGATGAATAAGCTGCTGGTGACGACACTCGAGTCCAAGTTCCGTGTATATGATCTCCGGACCTTCCATCCTGAGCAAGGGTTTGCCTGCATGACGGAGAAGGCGCATAAGTCCACTATCTGGCAGGGGCGTTTCTTGCCGCAGAACCGAGATTTGTTCATGACTGGCGGAGGCAACGGCGGGTTCAACTTGTACAAGTAGTACGTTGTGTTCCGAGCAGCGAAGATTGATTAAACTAACATTTTGTTGTTGTATTTCCAGTCATTACCCGCTCTCAAGAACGGCGAAGGATGCGGACGGACGACTGTACGGAGTTTGCGGTACTGTGGAGCTACTCAACTCGCGAGTGATATCTACACAGCCGGTTGTCAGCATGGATTGGAGGTGAGTCAGCCTACCTGCTACTCTGCTTGCAATCATCATTGTGTCCAATTTCAACAGTTAACCACTTGTTCACTGCAATTTTGTTTAACAGTCCCGATCGCGAGGGTTTGTGCGCCTTAGCATGCTTGGATCAGACTGTTCGCGTGTACATCATCACGAAAACGAACAAGTATTAGGCACCCTTCTTTTCGACGAACGCTGTGTATCAATAGCTCAATCGCTCGTTCTGCTTTATGAAGAAGTAATTCACTGCTTTACTCCACTGCTACAAGTCCAGCAGGGTTAACGTTGGAGTTTGAGATCAACGGTTTAAAACCGAGAGCACGAATTTCCTCCTCTGGGATGCCGAACTGCGCCAGCTTCTCTGTAAAGGTACGCAGGGTGTCATTGTATGCCTTGCTTTCCTTGGCCGCATTGTACTGCAGTTTGCGGATCTTTGAATTCTTGGAGTCCAACAGAGTGCCCAGAGTCTCCGTCACACGGCGTGCTTGTACAGGATCAAGATTCGCCGCCAGCAAAATCTCCTGCAGCTGCGCACCTTTGCGCGCGTGCTGGTCGTCCATTGAGGCGAGACGTTGCTCCAGGATGAGGTTCTTGCACTCACCCTTCTTGTGAATCGTCTGAACCGTGTGCTCGAAGGTGTCATAAAGCGCATTGCGATCCGACTCCATGGTGCGGTATTTCATTGTGAGCTCGGCTTGGTGCTGCTTAAGGTCGTGTACCTGCTGTGCCAGATAAAGTAGACGCGCCTTGGCATTCCGCAGTGACAATTTGTCCTTCTGTTCATCCTTGAGTTCGTGCCGCAAATGTTCAACCTCTTGAATTGCAGCAGCCAGTGGTTCCGATAATCGCTTGTTCTCCTGTGAAACATCGTGCATGAGTTTCGTGTTAGCTGCTGCCTTTTTCTTCATAGCAGCAATCTCGTTCTTGAGAGAATCGATGAGTCGCAGATTGTCTTTGGTAATATCGTTGTAGTAGTTTTTGATCTGCGTGAAAGCTTTCTCGTGGTTCTTCATGAGGTCATTGATGTGCAAATTCTTGCGTTCCTCAATCTCATGGATGTCGACTTTGCGTCGTAATTCCAGCGACTCCTGTAGATCTTGCAGACGCTGTTGACATCGACCTTCAAGCGCTGCATTGTTCTTCTCGAACTGCTCTCGGAGCTTCATCAAGTTCTTCTCGTGCGCCTGCTTCATTTGTTCGATCTCGTCTTCATTAGACAAGTCGCGCTCTTTGAGCTCCAGCTTGAGCGACTGCTTAGTGCTCCGCAAAACGGTTTCTCTGTGCTCATGTAGATCTTTCTCCTCATCCATGTGGCCTGCTCCGTCCACTTGTACACGTTTGAGGTTGTTCTTGTGTTCATAGTCCAGGTGCTTCACCTTCTGCACATACACTCGCACTTCGACTCGATGGTTGTCCTCCATGATCTCCATCTCGCGGTCTTTAGCCATGATCTGGTTCTCATGGTCCTGAATCTCCTGTTTGGTGATCTCGTAGAACGACTCGATCATGTCCTAGAGATGCCAATGGTTAGTTGAGACCTTTAAGTTGAAGTTGACGGCACAAATATCGGAGACCAACTCACTCGTTCGTGTTGCACGTAGTTGCGATCCACTTGAGCCTTCTCTAACTGCTGCTTGAGCATCTGAATCACCTCCTTGAGCATCGGTACGTCCATCGTATCGTACTCTGCGCAAAGGACTAATTCAGTTCCAGATCTAATAAACTGAACATCATTACGATGCACCTGAGGGTTCTTCCGGTGGAGGTTCCTCCTCTTTCTTTCCCTTCTTGCCATTCTTCCCCTTCTTCTTGGGCCCCATAGTTGCTTCTCTTCTTCTCTTGGAAGCACTTGGTCGAGTGCTAGAAGGACGTTACGCCGGACAAGTAAGAGCATTCCCACCGGTTCGATCAAACCTTCGACAAAACGTCATATCTTCTTCCCCTTCTTCTTGGGCCCCATAGTTGCTTCTCTTCTTCTCTTAGAAGCACTTGGTCGAGTGCTAGAAGGACGTTACGCCGGACAAGTAAGTGACCCTTTATCAGCCTGTTGTCAAGGATATCACGTCCCTTCACCCGCAGTCATAGACTGCGATGGGGAATGCGAGGTCTGGCACAAGGAGCTTGGTGAGTGTGCACTACATGAGTCTTTCGGGTGGCGAGTGCAAGTGAGTGAACTATTACGCATCTTCCCTGTTTGGGATCTGGTTGTTGATATGCATTCGTGATCGCAGTTCAACGATGTACGAGGAGCCTTTGCTAGACAAAAGGACTGAGTACGATGATATTGCACGGGGCAAAGAGTGGCAATTGCAGCAGGAACAGGAGGACGAGAAGATCGATCTTGGGACGGTGATCTATCAAATTAACAGCTTTTTTGCAGTGATTTGGCCGGTATCCATTGCGATCATCTGCTCCAGGTAATGAGTGCGATGCTATTGTGATACACAACGTCGTCTCATGTACTGCTGTTTCGTCTCAGTCTTGCTGCGTCCTATATCTCTGATCCGGTCATGAAGCAGGCCATGACGTACGTGATTTCGCCTCATTTTTTGTATTTTGCTCATTAATTTGCTTGTGCAGGACGTACATGTACTACCAAGATATTGACACATCCGAGCTGTCGACGGCGGAAAAAACAGAGGAAGCTTTTCTCAACGCACTGCTGGTGGTCGTTTTCATCGCTCTCCTCACGTTTGGGATTGTGCTGCTCTACAAATGTAACGGGATGCATCTGTTCGCCTGGTACTGCATGATGTACTCGGCGGCGTTACTGGGGCTCATGGGATCTAAACTCCTTGTCATCGTCCTGTGCGGTAACTTGGGTTGGGTCATCGATCGCATCTCGCTCACAGTTGTCATGTACAACTTCGCAATCGTGGGCGTACTCAGTATTTTCTATCAGAAGGGTATTCCCAGGATTTTGGAGCGAGGCTACCTCATTGCTACGAGCGTTATTGTTGCTTGGCAGCTCGCTCAGCTACCCGAGGTACGCTGGAAGATGAATTTACCACCTCAACTGCTAATGCTCATTTGCCGTTATGTTAGTGGAGCATATGGATGCTTTTGCTTCTACTTGGCTTCTGGGACCTTTTCGCCGTGTTAACTCCCGTGGGTCCTCTCCGGTGTTTGGTTGATCTTGTTCAGGAGAAAGGTACTCCAATTCCAGGTCTACTATTTGAGGCAGATGTGGAAGATGCTCACATCGGGAAGATTGAACAAGATGTTCACGTCAAGAGGCAAAGGTTTGCGACCCGCGCCACAGTACCCGAGGAAACTTTCATTCGTCATCTGCTGCTCGCAGCTCAAACTTCCAGCGTGGTGAAGCATCACAATGCAGTGGACGCGTCTCAGTTCTTCAGTCAAGTACAGGCCTTTCTGCACGACCAAAATTCGCAGTGCCAAAACCGAAGCGGTGAGCTCGCTCGTCAATTCGAGCGCAACCAATTTCGTCTATGGCGGAATCTCTACAGCTACTATGGGGTAGACTATGTGTCCAAACAGCAGCCATATCCAGATATCCACATCATATTCCCCACCTCCATAGGCACGTATCCAGCTCAAAGTGGTTATATCAGCCACAGTTGTGATGAAAACCGCGAGGACAAGTCTATTAAGCTCGGCCTAGGCGACTTCATTTTTTACAACGTGTTGGTCGCCCGTGCATCGCTGCACGGTTTCGCTGTGTTTGCAGCCTGTTTTCTCAGCATCCTCGTCGTAAGTATTTTCGTGTCAACTTTCACGTGTCAAATCTGATAAATTTTGTTGTACTAGGGTCTGTGCATTACACTTTATTTGCTCGCACGCTTCGATGCACTACCAGCACTGCCGATTTCGCTGTTTCTAGGGATCATCACGTACCTACTCGCCATCACCGTCGTGTCCCCACTGCTCGACGAGCTGCGAAGAGGCAAAATTCTCGCCATCTAGAGTAATCCGCCAACGAGGCCGTGTCTCCAATGCAGATTTTTGCATGCAGGTGTCTCGAGCGTAGCACACCGTTTCTCAGATCGTTTTCTTGTCCGGGTGGCAACGTGAACAAGCGCATCTTGGTTGCGGAATCTTCCGTCATATCCTGATCGATGGCTGCATGTTAGTCATCAAGACTTTGGTTTATGCGATCAATAGCGGTCATAGTGGCCTGATAGCAGTAGCATGGCATGAAATTTTGCTAAAACGTTGATACAAAGTAGGAAACCTCAAACCGTTGTATCATAAATGAACTGGAAAACCAGTTCCGAGCGCAACACGCCAAAATTGCACCAAAACGACGCTGCTGTTGCTTCCCATGGTAAAGACGATGAACGGTGGTGGGGACGACTTCAGTAGATCAGAATGCTGCTTGGATATCCATGCTATGTATCTAGGTTTCAGTATGCTGCTTGATTGTGATCTGCTCCAAGCAGTGCTTGGTGTACATTTTGAAACGGATATATCCAAAGATACATTTTGTCGGGACGACTTCAGTAGATCAGAATGCTGCTTGGATTTCCATGGTATGTATCTAGGTTTCAGTATGCTGCTTGATTGTGATCTGCTTGGTGTACATTTTGAAACGGATATATCCAAAGATACATTTTGTCTGAACCGGCTACAACTTCAACTTGGAAAACCGTTGGCATTTTGCCTTGGTGTTGCCATGGTTCTCATGCGAACTGAGGATGGATGCGTGCGATTTGGCTCAGGATGCTGCATCCGATGCACCATTGCGCCATGAAGACGAGCCGGGATGAAGGTGTCGCTGCTGAGTGGAAACAGATTATTCGGGGCACGTGATTGCGGTCCGTTACAGCGTCTCAAGTTCGACGAGCGGTGCCTAATGTGCAATACCTTCATGGTGGCTGCAGGTCTTCTTTGGCAAAAGTTTGCAAACTTTCCTACTCTGAGATTTTCGTGCAACTCTCAAGTAGTTTCGCGCAAAAAAGTCGTTAAACGCTGCTCCGACCACACTGCTGAGCCTGGAAGTGAGAAAATTAGTCGCCGCAGCAAACAATCGCCAATAATGACGCTGTTTTTCTCGTTTTCTTGGTGCTTTTTCGGGGCGGCTTCTGGTTATCCTATTATTTCTTTCCGGTCACCTCGATTCGGGCGTTACTCGTGCTCCGTAGGTTCACGGTGGGCAGAGGGGCTGGGTTGCACGCAGTTTTGCAGCATTCAAACTCTCACGCTCAGCTACGGACGCTCCACCCTTCGATCGCAGAAGGGAGTTGAGCATGGAGCCGCCAGTTGCAACGGCAAAGTGGGCGCAGGAGTCGCCGAGTGTGACATCCAGTCCCAAACTTGAGTCGGTCGTACCGAGACCCGACGAAGCCTCAGCAGGAAAAGATTCACCGTGGCCTGGTCATCAACAGACGATGGTGGCAGCGTACGGTGATCTCACTCGGAACCGCCAGATGCACGAGCCCCAGGTCGGGGGAGTCCCTCGTTCCGTGTTGCAACGGTTACTGCAGACACCCCCGGCAAATGCCGTGGGCACCCCAATCCACAGCCCCCGACGTCGGTGCTCCGCCGCGGCGGCTGCTATGACGTCCATGGTGCACAGTCCAAGAGCATTCGCCAGCAGCGAGCGCAGTCCGCTGAAGCGCGACCCCACCGCGCAAACGGTGCCGTACCAGGCCTTTTCGCCCGTGTTCCCGACCCCCGAGTTCGGTAGTTACGAAAGTAGTAGCACTAGTCACTGCACCAGTCCGACCCCCATCAATTTCCCCGACGGGCCCATTCCATCGGACGATGAAGAAGACGAGAATGCAGATGAAGTCACCAGGCTGCGTCAACAGGTAGCATTGCTTGTCAAGAGTCTTGAGGATGAAAAGAAGCGACGTGCATCTGAGCAACACCTCATGCAGACGGTATGTCAATAATCTTATCGTCACTCCACCACCTCAGTTGTCACTAACCTTGTGCTGCTGACAGAAAATCATCGAACTTCAGGGCTTGATCCGTGGAAACGGGCATGACGAGATGGAAATGAACTATGCCAACGCAGTCAACATGACGTCGTCAATAGTGGGCCTTGCCTCAGCTCGCGAGAACGAGCGCTTCGAGAACAACCAAGTGCGACGATGGGCGGCTCCAGTTGATGAGGACGAAGAAGTGGAGTCGGCGACATGCGGTTGCTCACAGAAGCAAACGGATGAGAGTGGAGAAGCGAGTGCCAAGGTGCAACTCACGCGCCTCCGTGCTCGGATGCATGCTATCGTCATCGACACGCAACGCGAAACTCAGTAAGTCCAGCTCTAGATGTGACAATTATGCTGTGTTATCACTTACCTTTGATCGTACCTTTAGAACTCTTCGAGCTCAATTGGAAAGTGCGAAGCGAAGTCACTGCAAACGGGAGAAGCAGCTCACGCTGGAGACGACGATTAAAGTCGCAGCACTCGAGCAAAAGCACGCTGTCGCCACGACTCGACTAGCACAGCAGGCTGCAAACAGTGCCGCACAAGTGGAGAAGCTGCAGGCTGAACAGCAGGGGATCCTAGCGTGTATGCAGGCACAACAAGAGCGTCTGAATCAACTGGAACTTGCTCTCAGCGGGAAGCGGATCATGAATGCGTCTCGGTGAAATCAAGTCGAGGTGCAGCCCACGCGCGCCCGTGAATTACAATTTTTATAATTGATGTATGTGGCGGCTCCGCAAATTGCGCTGAAGCAGGAGATGCACAAGACGGGGAGCCAGGGAGAAACTGCATGAAAAGCAGACAGCAAAATGACACAATAGAACAGACAGTGGAGAAGCATCAGTGCGCTGCATGGGGACGATCGAAAGTCTACCTGGGCCAGCTGCTCTGCGCTCTGCTTTCTCTTGGCTTCTCTAAAACGCTTCACAGCAAACAACATCATAGCTGAAGTGGAAAAGATCCCACTCTATAGAATAACAATACCAACACCTTGACATGTGAATCACGCCCATGCAAATATTTGATCGATCATCCATCCAGCACATGCACACCCACCGTACGTATCCATTTCAACAGAATGGTCATCACCCAGAACCCGCTGAACTGGTGGTCGAGTTCGTGGTATATTACGAAGACGCGTTAAATTTCACCCGGATTTCCTCCTCGCCCAAAAGGCCGGCACTGATTGAGTTAATGTTCCCCGTGAAGACGCGTCGTTCCCATGTGGTAGTGTCGAAGTACAGGAACTGCGGTGCATGTGAACTGTTCGCTAATGAAGGTCCCGAGCTTGAGCTCATCGCACTACCAATAGAGCCAATGCTTCCGTTCCCACTTGCACCAGTGGGTGATCCGCTGCTTGATCCCCCTACCGATGAATTTGCATTGCCAGTCAAAAGAGCAGCATCTGCTGGAGATGCGCGCTTCAACCAGGTCTTCAATTCAGCGTGGTATCGCCACTCCCGACTGTAGAGCTCTTGAGCTGCGTAAGCCTGCAAAATATCCTTGGGCATCGAGTAGAAGATGAAAAAAAGCGTCTCAAGGTGGAATTTGGACAGATGTGTCGTCTTGAGCACCGGCGGTTGGTTGTAATAGCACATTGGCAAAGAGAATTGTGGTTCTTTTGTCAACTGCTCCTCAGACCAAGGAGATGCGAATGTCGGGTACAGCGGTCTACGTAGCAGTAGATAACGGCTCAATATTAGCAGACAGTCCGCATAGCGTTCTCGAGACAATACAGAACTTACTCTGCTGAATTGAGATTCAATCCCAGGGACGTAAGATCGCAGCCCATTGCCAGATTTCTCTGCGAATCGTTCCCTGGTCGAATGACGGAGTGCAACATTCCCAGAAGCCCGTACTGATTACTAGGATCCAGCTCTCCGTTGCTAGTGCCTTCAGTTGCAGCCTGTTCATCCTGTCGAGGGGCTCGAAAATGATCGAATGCTTCGGTGCCTAGATTTACGCTGCCATTGGATCCTGCACCTGCTGCTGCCTGCAACCCGCCTCCTGCACGGCTACCTATTGAAGTGCCACCCTTCTGCTGTTCCAACCGTGAGGATACCATGCCATCTGCGGCTGAAGAAGTAAAGCTCGAATGTCTCTTCAGTTCCGTCGGTGGCCGCAAAGGGCTTTTCTCACTAGCACCTGGTCCAAACGTCGATAATGCTGGGAAGTCTTCCTTCTGAATGACGAACTCAGACGGTTGTGCGCGCATCCGGTCGGCTGCTGTGCCTTCAAAGCTCGTATCCAGCGACAAAGAGCTCATTCTGCCATCGTACCTCCTTCACTATGAGTACTCGTCACAAAACCTTTCCTAGCAACTCTAACGTACCTGGAGCCCAGAGCTGGAAACTCTGACATATCCGGCGCCTTGTTCTCTGTTGGCAACTGGAAGCTCCGTCCTGTAACAATCCCATGAGTCATCACAAAACACCGGAAATACAAAACCAACGCACCGGAACTGATCCGGTGCAGCTCATGTGAAGGTGGCATTGCCCCTCCCACCTGCATGCGTCCAACTCCAGATCCGCCCAAAAACTGCCACAAATCAGCAACAACGTTACAATCCTCAGGACAAACTCTGAGAACGCTGCTGCTCACCGAGGTGGCTCCTCCCTGCATTAAACCGCTGTTGTAGCTCGAGTACAACTGCGCCATGTTGGCATCTGCAACACGCAAGATCAGACCCTTATCAGTTCAGTATCACCCTCCACACTCTCCCTCTCACCTGCATCGGCCTCCATGGAGCCTCCCAAACCGCTTCCCAATGCGTGGAAGGACGAGAGACTGAGATGGGGACCCCCGCTGCTGCTGCTCAGTCCATTGCTGGCGCTGTTGCTGAGGCCCTTGGAGCTCGCGAACTCGTCGCGGTGGTAATAGTACTGGCTGGCGTCGAACTCCTCCTGTCGCGACCAGTTAGAGCAGGCGAAGCAACAGTTCAGATGCCCTTTCGCACCTTGTCCTCGGCCGTCTGGATGTTGTCCTTGAAGTAGGCGAATTTGTCCTTGGACGGGTCGATCATGGTCGACGACGTAGACGGCAGACGCGTGGGCTTCGCTCTGCTTGTGGCGTTTCTGCTAAGTTATCCCCCCAGTTGATGGACAGTGTCCATCCGTAAAAGTACGATCCGCTGTCGGTACAGTGATCATCCGTAAAAGTACGAAACTAAAGAAATAATCTTACCTTATGGTATGTAATTTTAAGGGAACCGTTGGAGGCCACGAAAATCGACATGGTTCCGTCCATGATCTGATCATGGTTGTGTCCATGATTATGTAAGTTATTTATCAAAGGGATTCCTTACCGTTTTATTACCACTTCTCTAAATTGCGATTTTACTAAATACGACGTGAAAAAGAAACCTCGTCCTCATTTTTAGTTTTGGTTTTCGATATGGCAAGTGGAGGTTCGGGACGTGGTCTCGATTCTGTGGGTGGTTCTGGCGACGACGACGAGGCCCGCAGTGCTACCACGGTTGTCGGCAGTTGTGATGATAACGCTGGAAGAGGAGATGACGATGCTGGAGCTGTATCGGGTGACATTGATGAGCTGGAAAATAGTGAAGATGACGATTCTGGAGCGGTTTCGGTGGTGATGGAGGTTCCTGTGCTTTGGCACGCTGAATGGGCGTCCTGGCAGACGTACTTCGCGGAGTACTGCGCGCGCACGATGCAGGTGCTGCCGGTGCGGGAGACGATGTCGCGCGCCGAGCGTAACAGACGCTTGAAGCGCACGAAGAAGGGCGCAGACGACTCCCAGTTGGTCCCAGAGGGCTTTGACCCCTACCAGAGAGTGTATATCTGCACTCATGGTTGGAAGAAGCGGAAGTCGAGGAGCGACGGCGCGCGCCCCAGGCAACACATACGCCTAACGGACTGCCCTTTTCGGTTCTGTGTTCAGTGGAATTTGTCCCGGCGTGAATTGCAAGTGAAGAACGAGGTATTTTGGCACAACCACCAGGTGTCAGCAGCTGCGTACGCGACGTATCCTGGCTCTCGTGGGGTGGAGGATCCTTTGGTTGTATCTCGAGTCGATGGCATGCTCGCTGTGGGCGCGAAGCGCTCCAAAATATACGATTATCTCCTGGATCACGACGAGAACGTGATCCAGGTTGATGTGGATAACCTTGTCCGTGCGAATTCGGCTTCGGTTGCGTCAAAGGATGACGACGATGCCACCGCGCGCGAGCTTGCTGCGTTTGCAGCTGCAGACCCGGAGAACATTTCATCCGTGGCTGTAACTGATGCCGATGAGAGTGGGGTGATATCCTTGGCGAGCGCACACATGCGCCGTGTATATAGCCGATTTAGCGAGCTGCTGTTGGTTGACTGCAGTCACAAAACGAATCGGTACGTTGTTTACAAGATTTTACCATGACTTTTTACATGATTAAAACATGTTCTAATCCATGAATATGTCATGCAGATACAACTACCAGCTCCTCACCTTCATGGTCATGAATGAGTTTGGCGAGGGTGCTGTCGTTCAACATTCGATGATTGAAGCGAATGGCGACTGGCACATGGAGAAAGCTATCGATCACTTCAAGCGGCTGCATCCAACACGCATTGATTTGTTGAGAGTGATTGTCGTGGATAAGGATTTGAACGAAATTCGCGTCTTAGAATCCAATTTTCCTGGTGCACGCGTTTTAATTTGCCATTTCCACGTGATTAAATACTTGAAGGAAAAGCGCTCGAAACCAGAGTTTGGAAAGATTTCTGGAGACGACGCAAGCCAAAATTGATTCAGCTATTCACAAGATGGTTTATGCTGATAGTGAAGATCAGCGCACGACGCACTGCGTGGAATCTGCGAGCGTGTTGGCTTCAACGATTTTTTCTCGTATTTTGAACGTAATTGGGACTCGAGCCAAGACAGATGGGTTATGTATCGGAGGGCGCATCTCGAGCACTTCAAAAACCACACAAACAACCGCCTTGAGAGTTTCTTCGGGAAACTTAAGGACGGCGTTAACGGGTCGATGAGTATGGCCAATTGTGTGAAGGGGCTTGTTGCTCACGATCGGCGCGTCCAGAACGAATACCAGTACCGCATCTCCAGAATTGGCACCTACACGAACTCAAACTACGATGAAGAGATGTCTACTGTCCTACGGTTCACAACGCATTACGTGGCGTCTCAGATTGAGACCCAATACTCTACTGCTCTGGAGAAAGGTGAGACTTATCGTTTCGAAAAACACCCGAGCGACTCCAATGTTGTGGTCGTTGGGGGGAAGTTTACCGAGCACGATCTGAACGTGAATACCTGGTGGTGCGACTGTGCGTTTGCTTGTTCAATGAAATTGCCGTGCCGTCACGCAATAGCGTACAGAAAGGTGAAGCAGCTCCCCGGTACACTCATCCCGTTCATCCGTATTGATTCCAGGTGCGTTGTCGTTGCAGCTAGGTGCCCGGGATGATGTTCTGGCTAAAATGTATCTGTTTTTTATCTGTCCACGATTTTTGCCATGAATATTCCATGATTATTACATGATTTAAATCTGTATTTCCATGATTTTGACCATGAATTATCCATGATACCTCAATGGATGTAATGACATGGAATCTACGCTCCATGATTTTTCCATGATTATGATCCATCTATAATTATTACGCGCTGGAACCGTAGATGGACGAGTCCTACACCGGAACTCAAAAAGGTTAAGCAGTTCACATTGGACCTGTTCGATACTATCGGCGCCGACACGCATAAACGCCTGAAGATGTCACGATCGGAGAAACACAGAGGCGCTGTCAGGATCACACAGGTTATAGCCAGCGAGCTGGCAGATATTGATTCGGACACGGAGTATAACGAGATGTCCAAGTTCCTCGAAAATATGTGGAGGAATATCCGCCAAGGAAAGCGGATCGCAGTGGCAAAACTCCAATCCGATTCAGCTCCTAGACCCAGACAATCTGTTACGAAAAAAGAGATAAAGGCGGTGAAGGCTGAGTTTGGTATTAGTTCTAGCGAAGACGAAGCAACTTCTTCAGGTGCGGACGCTGACGATGGAGAGGAGGAATCTGTGGCGAACCACGCTGAAGCGCTACCGACCATCCGGATCAATCCGAAGGCAAAAAAGGTGGGAGCGCCTAAAAAGCCGAAGAAGAAGTCGGTCGCCACTGAAAAAGCAGAACGCAAATGGTTCGAAGCAGCGGAGCAAGGCAGGAAAACCGCTGGTGAAGTCACTCTAGTGGCCCTACTGGACGCCTTGGACTTGGAACAATCAGGTTTGGCTGAAACACAGTGAAGACTTTCCGGCGTGGTGGTGAAATACTCTGATGCTGACCGGAAAAAGCCGAAGTACAAAAAGATGAAGAAACCTGTCTTGATTCTCGACCCTTTCTACTTGTTGCCATCCAATCTGTTGGATGCGTGTATCCGAGCGTTCCCGCTTTCAAACACCAAAGAGACCGCTATCGCCATCGACTCTTCGCAGCCAGAAGTTCCTGCCCAAGTGAAAGGCGTGGTGGAAGCGGTTGAAGCCGTTCAAATTAAGGATGTCGGAATGTACTCGCGCACCCAGATTGAGACCTTCAAACGAGTGAAGAATCTGAAGACGTGCGTACAACTTGGGATTGACATGCATAAGTGGCTGACAGAACAAGGAATTCCGTCATTGCCCGCTGAGTACCACCAGTACGGAAATAAGGTGGCAGCAGAAATCTTGTCAACGTACCCGCACAAGCGTATAGAAGGCCTCCCCGAAATGACCGACTTCAACTACTCGATGTTGTACCGCGCCACCCCACCAACGTGGCTTACCGATGCCTCCATTAGGGCGTTGTGTCTGCGGCTAGCTAAGGATTACCCTGCGTGTCGATTTGCCGGCTTTCAGTCTGCTGCGGCAACTACAAAGCGTACAAGGGCTAGTGAAGCAACTGTAATGGAGAGAGAGACACGTGATCGAGTTCTTGCTCAGGTGGCGGAGCCAGGAGTGGACACCGTGATGCTTCCACTAAACTTTAGCAATGCCCACTGGTGTTGCTTGGTGGTAAAGGTCAGTGCGAAGAGAATCTATTACTACGACCCCCTGAATCAGGCTCCCTATCGCAATGCTGCACAAGCTGTTGCGACACATCTCAAGGTGTCAGGGCTTAAAGACTTCGATGTAATCCCGCAGAACAACCCTATCCAGTTCGATGCGTACAGCTGCGGTGTGTTCGTGAGCTGGATGTTCATACGGCAAGTTGTTCCAGGTCCTGGTCAGGACATGAGCTCTAATGCTCTCACGCGCAGGCGTTTTGAGCTATTCTACTACATGCTGACCGGTCGTCTTCTTCCGTATGAAACGGCGCAGAATGCTCAGGGCGATGCAGCGGAGGAGAAAGGGCCTCTGCCGGCGACAACCGAAGAACGTATGGGACTGAATGAAGACTGCGAGCGCAAAATGGCGGATGAACCTGAGGAAGTGCCGGCTACTCAAGTTGCAGAGTAGATCAGCTCTGTATGATGATCTGCCCAGGTATAACGCAATTTGCCTAAATAATGCAGATCTTTTCGTGATTCTAACATGATTTATGCAGGATTAATCATGATCAGTGTCTATCCATGATTCAACCAGGATTCGCACACGATTAATCTTGGAGAGTCAATGTCTCAATGGTTAAAACGTGATTATAACATGATTAATCCTGGACTATTCTCCACCACACAAAAATATCTTCGCCGTCCTCGACGAATCTTCCCGGATCCCATCATAGTGTTCTCCTCCTAAATACGAAAGAACTCTCACTAGATACGACAACTTGTCCATGATTTGTCCCATAAAAAACATGGATATATGTACATTTATATACGTGGCCTCCAACAGCCACCTAATTTTAACTCCCTGACGCCCAAGGTGTTTTT
>NBNE01000320.1:0-26076 GCA_002215365.1 Phytophthora megakarya
GGTCGCAACTTGTAGGCATAGTGATGGTCCAGAATTATCTTCATTCCGCTTACACCTTAGTGTATCCATATCATCTTCTTTTTCGTCAATCCATCTCCTTTTGTGTACCCATCTTCTAGATACCGGGATTACGTACGCCGTATTTTCATCCAATAGGTCACCGACAAATAGCAATGGTCACACCCCACTGTCCCAGACCAACCTAGTCGGAATGAGTGGCTGAGAATTTTCCTCTAATCACAACGCGTCAGACCGCGACTTGTTCCTGCTGACACTCTTCTCGCACGTTCCGCACTTCTTCCGAACGGTGCATGACCTCCCGCGGTCTGGCGTATACCCGTTATTCCGTCATTGGCTCGCGTGACTCCTGGAAGACGTCTCCGTCGTCCACGTCTGACGTTGCCTCGTACGCTAAGTTTTGCCACTCGTCGTACTTCCGATTCGGGTCGCACGAATCCAAACGCGCGTGGTATCGATATCAACGGGCGTCCACCAGCCAACCGTTGTGTGCGCGTCTAGGACGACCGACTTCTCTGTGATGTTGGTGTCGCGTAAGTACATGTGTCGCCCAACCGGGGCCTTGATTACGGAAGTTACCCACGTCGTTCCTCGCGTCACCCATAAGCGCGGAGCGTTCTTCTCCGGCCGCAGCGACACGTCGAACGTCTGACCTGCGGCGACGCGGATCAATGACGTGACCGTCACCGGGCGCATCTTTGATCCGTATAGCGGCCGTCTTCCTATCATTTGAATACGAACTTCGTCTGGTAAGCAAGCCGTTCGGTCTGCCGTATTGATCCGCACCCCCACCGGTACCATGAAGTTCATCCCAAAGATCGCATTCTGACCGACGAGGTCTCCGACCCAAAGGTCCATGTAGTATCGCCAGTGTGACCTTGACGAGCGTCTTCCCCACCGTGAAGTATGTTTTGTCCCTGATGTCTATGCATTCCTGCGTTACACTCGTATCAATTTGGTAGCCAACCTCGCGAGCAAAGGTAGTGTCCAAGATGGACACCTCGGCGCCTGTATCGAGTAGCAGCACAGTCTTCCTATTATTCAACTTTCCATGGATCTTCGCTTGTTTATACCACTTGTCCGACGCGTAGTGTTTCCAGTACCCGCGTCGTTGTCCTGGTTGTACGTCGATCGCACCCAACGGCGTCTCCCGCGCGTATTCATCCGTAGACCGGATTGTCGAAACTCGGGGAGCGCGTTCTAGCGCGTACGTATTTTGGATTTGCATGTATTATCATTCAGTGTTGCCGTGCGCCTACTAACTTCGTCTCTTGATCTCGTGGCAACGTATACACAGACGGACATAGATCGCTCGTCTCGTACTGGTTTCCATGCCAGCGAGCGACCTAGTTTAACATCTTCTCGGCGGTGGGAGGGAGCATCCCGGCGTGCTTCTGCGGACCATACCAGGTTGAAGAACTCTTCTAGCGGGAATTTTCCGGCGTCATGCACGTCTCCAAACGCCTTGCAGGCGCGGAGGCAGTGGTCTGTCGGATATTGACCCGCACACTTCTGGCAGGTGAGCAAGCTCCAACAGTCCCCCTCCGAGTGACGGCGTGATCCGCAGCGTCGGCACTTGGGCCGGTCGTGGGCCGTTCCACCCGTCTCAAAGTCGCGACGCGCGTTCTCTGGCTGTGACGAGTGCCCCGTCACAAACATCTTGGCCCGCTCTTCGTTGTCCCTATCTTGATCGCAGATCTGGTCGTCGTCGGAGGCTCCCTCCACGTCCCGAGTCGTAATCATCGGTCGTCATCTGGACTGCATGAACGGCTCTGGCCGGCGTCGATGTTGACGTCGGCCCCTTCTGACGGAATCGGTTCGAACCGAAGAGCGTCTTTTTCTCGTGAGCTAAACCACGTTGTCGCGCACGAAGCATTTTCTCCAACATGGCCGTGTCCGGAACTTCCATCAGCGTGAGGCGGGATGCCAATTCCTGCTCGTGCACACCCAAGGTGTTAATGAACAGCTCGACATGTTCGCGTTTCTCCTCCGGCGTCCCATCGGAATAGCGGATCTTCGCCCTCACGCCTGCGACACTCAACCGGAAGAGGTATTTGAGTGGCGTCTCATCAACGTGTTTGGACGAGTGGTAGTAACGGCTGGCCATAGACACGCCTTTACCGCAATACGGGACGCGGAATTGCTCCGTCAGCTTGGTCCGTGACTTCCTCGTGGACTTCTCTAGTTGCAGGTACCATTGGCGCGCCGGATCTGCCATCAGATCGCCGAAGAGCGCGCACACCTCGTCGCCCGTCATCCCATCGCGTCTTGACGCGGACTTCAGACGGTTGAACCAGGCGCGGGCTTTCTCCTCACTGGCGTCTTTCCCGTTGAACTCCTTCAGTTCAGAGAACGCCGAGAGTCGCACTCGCGCGACGCCAGCGCCTGTCGTGGCTGTGGACACAGCGGCAGCAGTTCCCGTTCGACCGGCATCTAGATCGAAGAGGTCATCTGGATCCTCGTCTTGGCCTCGTTTGGAACGGGACGACGAACGCGAGCTCACCGACTCCATCGCGACGTCCTTCGGCTCGTGGGGAGCCGAGTCCATTGTGGTGTGGCGTGGTACGGGTATCGTATTCGTGCAGTGCGGGGCAGACGATGTCATCCCGGGTGCAACCTGCATCCTCGTCGACTGCATCAGTCGGACGATCGCGTCTTCCAGGGTTTTGGGTATCGTCCCTTCAGAGGACGGGTTTTCCAGCCCGACCAGGGTCACAGCGAGTTGAATCACCCGTGGCGGTCGGCGCATCGGCATTCTCTTCGGGGACTCGACGCTGCTGTCGGAGTCTTCGCTCGACGCATACTTCGGCGGAGGTAAGGCGGACCGCGTCCTGGGTTTACGAACTTGAATCGGGGTCGTCTTACGCTCGACCGCGCCAACCAAAACTGTGAGTGGATCAAGAATCACGTAGATCGCGTTCGTCCACGACTCCAAGTCCCAGTCATACACCCTCTCTCGAATGCTCCCAGTACAAAACCCGATTTGTGCAGTACGGCAAACAACGCTTGGATCGTCACACGCACGCTTGTGTGCTTCGAGAAGTCCAACTCGTGGAACGACCCCGTTAGTTCACCGATCAGCTTCGGTTTGATGAAGCTGAGGATCGGGTCCCGTTCTAGCTGCCGAAACAACTCCATACGGCTGAGCGCATACTCCAACCCCTCCGCGGTGTATTGGCGTCCCGCGTCTTTGGATCCCGTCTTGGGCGTCGGTTCGTCCTCCGATTCCGGCGCGCGCATCTTCTTCTTTCTCTTGGGCTTGCGCTTCGCCGGTTGGGCCCTGGTGGGCGTTGGTTGTTGGTCTTCAACTCTTTCAAGCTTCAGACCGGTCGGACCTCGACTTGCGTCGAAGTCCGTGGTGGCTCCGGGTGGAGCCAGATCGGGAACGGCAAACTGTTCTTTATAGCCCTCCTGGTCGTCGCTGGCCCCATGGCCTGTCGTGAAGGTTCCCTCCGAGCTCCACGACGCGACAGGTCTATCTTCTTCGAGCTCACTTGCCACCGACGACCTTCCGATCGATGGCGCTCCCGCAACTGGCTCTTGCTTTATCTCCACTCCGTCTTCCGGAGTAGTACTCCCGGGTCGCGGCACCATTGTGGAGCGGGCTCACGTTTCCGTGTAAGCTTGCCCTCGCACAAACCCGATGCGGCCGAATCGATGGCTGCGTCAGGTATTTCCCCGGGACTTGTAGTAGCGTATCTCAGGTCAGGGTGGAGATGTAGCTAGAATAGAATTTTGTTGCGGTGTGGGTTGTCTTAATAGACGTGTGTCAGTTCTGACGACGACTTCCGGCCTTGTTCACCTTCAGTCGTGGGGTTTGCCCGTGGTCGTGCGGCGTTATCGGGCCGGCGTTTCCAAGGGGGTGTGGGGCGTTATCGGGCCACCACTCGTTCTTCGTATCCCGCGTCCTGTTATCGGAGGACGCTTCGACGGTATTCTTTTACATGTCCCTCACTACGGGCACGGGGTGTTGGGGGTGAGTTCACCACCAATCCGGACGTCGGGGGCCGCACTTATCGAGGCGGCTCTACTTGCCGAGCGCTGGAGGGTCTTCAGACGCAGACGCGCGAAGAAGACTTGGGGCTCCTGTCCGACCAGTAACTTAGGGAGACTTTTGCACAACCAAGAATATTGGCAACTGATCCTATCCTGCCTATCCTATCCACTGGCTTCCTTCCTACATAGTTCGTCTAACGGTCGCACCTACTGCAACCCTAGTCCCTGTGATACCTCGACCTGATTCATGACTTGGGCTCCGATATCTTGGACGAGTCGTAAGACGGGGTCCGTCCTAAGCCCTCCGAGAACGGGGTCCGTCCTAGGCCATCTAAGACGGGGTCCGTTCTTGAGTCACCAGGACGGGGTCGTCGGCGCAGCCACATGGTTCTATGACGGTGTCACTTCTCGGAGGTCTCGGTCTTAGTGACCGTCTGATCAGGATCAGAGAATCAGAGAATCAGATCCTCTCGTCCTTCGTCAGGTATCTTTCCGTCATTCGTCCTGCGTCTCTCGTCGACAGGTTATCACCGCGCCGAACTTCCTGGCACTCCACCACAAAAATGAGAACTGTATTGTTGCTTTAAGGAGGTTTCCTTTCTAAACTGTTTATCAAATATCTAAGGGACTGTCAGCGGGTGGCTGGCAGTGATTTGCATCGCTGATTGGTAGAGGTGTGGCGCACTCTACCAATAGGATCCCTTCAAATGCAGTCTTTGGTGTGCGAACACACCAAGACGGGAAACCTCTAACTTTAACCGATTAGCATTACGGTTAGAGTTTCGTGTAACCCCGTTACACCCCCTTACCCCCCCCGTTAAGATTTGACGTGCTGGTCACAACACGTCAATCCAAGCCTTGACGAGACCGTCAAGCCTCCGAGAGAGCTCCGCGCGCATTTTCGCAATAAGCACACCTCTGCAAACACCAGTGTCTTCGCCAGTGTCCGGAGGGAGAGCTTGAAGACAAGGGTACCTCGTTTTCCCAGCCAAGTGACTCCCAGCCTGCGACCACTTCGCAACAAGATAGTTAATACCGTGACTTCATTGGCTGATGCATTTGAAGCTGCAACCCCTATGATTTTATTTGACCTTTAAATTGATATCTGTTATATTCTTTTTCAAGTCTTTAATATCTTATGTGACTTCTAAAATAATACCAATCCTTGTAATTCTTTATATCACATGCGTATGACCATGGCGACTCCGGCAGCCCTGCAGACGCGCGTCCAGAAGCTTTTGGGCTCCCGGTCGGAGCTGGAGGCCACCAAGGCGCTGCTGCGCACGCTGGTGACGGACCAGGCCTCCATCGTGCGGCTGGACGCGGGCTCGGAGCCGCCTACGCTGGCCACGCTGCGGCGCAGTCTGCGCTCGAGTCTGGAGCAGCAGCAGTTGGCGCTGGCGCAGACGGTGCTGGACGGGCTGGAGCGAACGCTGGCGCAGGTATCAAGTTTGGCAGCCCAGGTGGACACGCTGGACGTCAAATGTGACCAGGTGCATCAGTTTCTGGAGACCACCAAGACCGAGACGCAGCAAGTGCAGGCGGAGGCGGCAGCGCTGGCGGATAAAAGGTATGAGAGACCTTCTGTTCTGGTGCGCGTTCTAAAGTCTAGAAATCTGGTAGGGACACGGTGCAGAGCGAGTGGGACCTAGCCAGAGCGTTTCTAGAACGCTATCAACTGGCACAAACCGAAGTGCGCGCGCTGTACGCGGAGCAGCTGGCGGATGACGAGATGGACGCGTTCTTCAGCACGCTGGAGCGGGTGCAGCAGGTGAAAACGGACTGCAAGGAGTTGGTAGCCGCAGGGGACGTCAGCTGCGGGTGAGCTGCTGAAGTCTAAATCTGGAATGCTAGATTGGAGCTAAATCTGAAATGCTAGATTGGAGCTGCTGGACGCTGTGGGCAAGCACCAAGAAGCTGGGTTTGAGCGACTGTACCAATGGACTGCGACAAAATGTGTCGAGGTGGACGGAGAGCCAAGCAACAGGTTGCATCGAGCCATTGCGCTGCTGAGCGACCGCGCCGAGTTTTACAAGTACGAAGAGTTGTTGTTGGGAACGTGGCGGTTTGCTCAACACTGAGTCATCTTGTGTGTGTAGCTACTGCAAGGAGAGCTTGACAGCGTCGCGACGGTGTCTGATTGTTCGACGCTTCATCATGGCGTTGACGGTGGGAGGACCGAACGGCATTCCACGGCCAATTGAGATGCACGCCCACGATCCAGTACGCTACTGCGGTGACATGCTAGCGTGGGTCCATCAGGCAATTGCTACAGAGAGCGAGTTTTTCCGTGTGCTCTTCGATGGCGACGTTGAGTTTCGTCCTTCGGTTGCATCGGAATCTCCACCTGTGTATGACGTAGCGGACGGTGTTACTGAAGCGGGAGACAGCTTGCTTCCAAAAGGAAGTGGCAATGGTTCAGGTGAGGAAGTTTGTACGTCGATGGTTGGGCGAGCGTTTGATGGCGTTTCGAGGCCGCTGCAAGTGCGAGTTGAACAGACTCTGAGCTCCCCACATGGCATCGTGATCGCCTACAAGTTGGTTCATCTGCTGGCTTTCTACCACCACAAGTTTGACCAACTCGTAGCGCATGCTGACATCGCGCGTGCTCTTCGTCATTGTCGTGAAGCTGCAAATGAAGCCTTCCGTCGCCAGTTCCAGCAGCTTGTGGATGCTGTTGCAGCGTCTGCACAAGACTACGCTGCCAGTCTCGCAGCTACTCACATGACGCTGGATGTTTCGCATCGCCTTGTGGCGCTCCTCGAAGTGTTCCAAACATCACTGCTTCCTGAGCAAGAAAAGGAGGCAGATCTAGCGCCACTGTTTGACGGAGTGATGCCTGCAGTTGAACTCATGTGTCAGCGCAGCGTAACGGGTCTGGACTCTGTAGATGCACTAGTGTTCCGTATCAACAACTTCAGCTGCCTGCAGGCACCCCTCGCCCTGTTCCCTGAAGTGACAAAGTGGTATACCGAAATGGGGATCGACTTGGATCGTTGGCTGCGAGATCTGAGCGAGCTGCAAGCCACGCGCGTGATGGATCGATGCCGTGTGTCGAGTCTGCTTCAAAGCATCCAGGAGTTTCAGCAAAATCACACATCTGTAGCAATGAATCCCGGTACTCCACCCGCGGATGCGCCAGGCCTGGATGGCGAGACGATCACACTCGTCATGGGCGACTACAGTGCGGCTCTCATGACGCTCATGTTCCCGCAGCTGGATAATCTCACGCAACCATCGCTCTCAGACAAGGTCCGTGCGCTCACATTAGCGACATTGGCCGGGACGTACGCATTCATCTACGAGTTCGTGTTTGACGCGAGGAACGGATATATTCCTGGCACTGAGCTCACGTCTTCATCTTGGTCGTCTACCGAACGTAGCCGTCGTGTTGTGCTGCAACACACACCTGAAGAAGTTCGTACCGTGCTCGAAATGGATGGAGACAGCAAGTAACAAATGCAAATCTGATCTAGAAGCAGCAACAGGTAAGGATCTGGTCAATGGAATGAGGTGGTTCATGTTCAAGTGTAAGTACATGTAGGCCTGTCATGTTGATCTCGTCACCCGTGCCATCGCGTCTCTTCGCGACAGATCTCGATACGCTTGTGAAGATCTTAATTGTGTCGATGGCTGTTTTACCCATTGCAAAGGTGAAGGACGTGACGACACGTGCGTTTGAAGAGCTGCAACTTCCAGTGGGGGCATCGGAAGAGCAAGTTGTCGCTCGTTTCCGAATTATCTGTGTGAACCGAGCGTTGCGTCACCTCCCAACGGAGATCAATGATTCTCCTGTCAAGACCAATGCAAGTGACGACGGAGACGAACGTTTCCAGCGGCAAGCAGTAGCGTATCGCTTCCTGTGCACGCTGCCATTGCAAAGTGTCGAGTATCAAGCAGAAAATTTGCTCCCAAAGTTACGTCCATTGGATACTCAAGCCCATGAGAACGAGAAGAAGGAACGTGCCAGTGCCATGCTTGACGTGAGTATCACGTCCATGGAGCGAGCACAGAAAGCGGGACATCTACCGTACACGAATTTCGTACTACAGGTTCACTATTGTTTTCGCCGCCACATAGTGCGTCGACGTTACAGTGAGTTCTTAGCACTGCACAATTTACTGGAAGCCAGACTACCTGTGCTTCCTCAGCTACCGGAACGGAACTGGGTGTACGCGTTGCAAATGCCACCGGCAGAACGGGCCCAAAGACTCACCAATTACTTGCGACGAGTGAATACGTTGCTCTCTGCTCGTGGAGTTTTTTCGCTCGAAGTGATGGCATTTCTCGAAATTGACGTGACGCGTGTTCGCGCAGAAGAAGAAGCTTTAGCAATCGACATTTTATCACGATCAAGCAGGAGTGAAGAGAATATCTTCTTTATTGTGCAAAATAGCTGGATCTCGTCGTGGAAGCGATTTGTCATGACGTGCAAACTTCCTCCTGGACCGATCACAAACCATAATTTGCTTGAAACTGCAGCACCCACATCAAGGCGTTGCCCGAAAGAAGATCTAGTGGCTGCAAAGCATTATCGGTGTGTGAACGGCAGTACGTGGAGATACTGGCATCTCATTTATGGCGGAGGGCCTTCAATTCGACGCCAATCACCGTCCATCTACGGGCCACCAGCTTGCGATCCAACTACATTAGCCATTCTCGTCCAAAGTCTTGTGCGAGGCTTCCTTGTGAGGAGAGCACTTCGAAGAGTGCGAATTCAGCAGAAATTAGAAGACCCTGTAACG
Source organism: Phytophthora megakarya (assembly GCA_002215365.1). Lineage (NCBI taxonomy): Eukaryota > Oomycota > Peronosporomycetes > Peronosporales > Peronosporaceae > Phytophthora > Phytophthora megakarya. The sequence continues at coordinate 8,760 of NBNE01000320.1, forward strand.
TGTCAAACGGTAGCTGCGAAAGCCAGACATCGCTCGTTGGAAGCTCGACTCGATATTGTGCGCCAGTACGTCGAGGTGCGAGAGTTTCAAACGCGTCATGTTGCAGCTATGAAAATACAGCGGAACTTCCGAATGTTCCTCGTACGCGCTGAGCATGCGCTGTTGCTGGCGGAGTCAGCTGTACCTGATAGCGCCACCACCCAAGGACTGCAACAGCTTTACGACGACCGAATGGACCTTGAAGAATTGGTGTTGGTCGAGGATCCTGCGCTACGTTTGGCACATTTTCTCGCTACAATGCTGGCTGGTGTGCCGCTACGGAAACTTCGTTCAAGGAACAAAATTCCTGCTTGGAGACTCTTTCGATTAGACTCAATCGCTTCCGAATTGCGATGGAGCTCGTCGGCATCTACCAAAACCAACGCGATGGCTTTTGCAGACGTTGAAAGCGTCACGATAGAGACACCTTTGATTACGAAAGGATCGACCTTAATGAGACGTATGAGTCTGACAATTGGATCGGAAGATGAAGCAACTCCACGAGAAATATCAGGAGGCACGTCTTATGCAGTGGTTGCTACATATCGTGAAGCAGGAACCAAGCACGAGTTGATGCTCATTTGTGAAGGACCAGGAGAGATGCAGATGCTTTACTTCGGATTAAATGCTTTGGTCTCCGAGATCCGGTCGAGAACGGCTGATGGTGCGACGTTCGTCGATGGACATGGCATTATCCGGAAGCGTGTACCCCACGCTAAGAAGCTACTTCGTGACGCCCATGACCTACTGGAGAAACAAGGACACAAGACCCAGATTTAAGAGTACCTACTAGTTATCGTAATATGTCTTAACGCACTAAACCTTTTCTTACCTGACATGTTGCTCTGATATTCACCGTGAAACTCGGTTTGTTTCAACCATGTGATTGGCATCGATAACAGGTTTGCGACGAGGTTTACCGTCTTCACCCAGCGAAGGATGGTGCAGTCTCAGACGTCCGTTAATGACGAGCAATGGATTAGCTCCGTCGAGGACTGTGGGGCTCACAGAGATACCAGCGAGATATTGTTGCAAAATTGTCTGCAACTCGCGGTTTTCGTTTGCCACTCGCTCCTTTTCGCGGCGCAGTGCTAACTCATCGAGCAGAACTTTGTTGTGGCGTTTCCAAAAGAGATCAAGGTATTCCCATTCACTCACGAGTACATTGTTTTGAAGTCCTTGCGGCTGAAAATCAAGCATCTGGAGTGCTTCTTCTTCTTCTCGACTATGTTCATTACGCATTGCGAGTCGTACACTTTCCGTCAGTTCGTTGGCTTCTCGCTCATCAGCTAATGTGGAGTGATAAAATGGCAGTACCCGTTCCTGTTCGGTCTCAAGTTTACGAACGAGTTCACTAAGTTGTAAAATCCGTTCACTCAGTTGTAAATGAGTATCAAGCTGTTTCGTAGCTTGACGAGCGCCTTGTGAGAGATCTGCGAGTCGACGTCGTTGGTCATCACGCATGCGGTTCATCTTGGCCTTGAGTGTTTGGAAGTGATTCGAGATCGCGGCTTTTTCCTCTTCAAGCGCTTTGTTGCGCTCGGAGCATTCACGTACATTCTGAGCGATTTTCGTTCTCCACAAGGCGAGACTTTGTTGCAGACGCTCGATCTTGCGGATCTTCAGCTCGATGTCGCGTGAAAGATCCTGGTCTTTTGCAGTCAAATACTTGAAATCTTGTGTGCGTTGGTCCGTGTTCTGTAGATAATTGAGATGTGCAGTCTCGAAATGCTGCTCCAATTCCTCAATACTACTGTCTAATGTGATCCTGAGCACGTTGATGTCCTCCAAATTTTTGTTTCGGATCTCCTCCCGTAATTGTTCATGTTCTTGTTTCGCATCGGCTTCACGTTCCTTCTCCTGCTGATCCACCGCATGCATGATACGTTGTAACTCGTTGCGCTCCATTGTATATTGAGCCACGAGTTTGTTTTTCTCCGTCTGGAACTCTTGCTCCAGTTCCCGTAAATCTGCTTCGAACTCCTTCTCTAGACCTAGAAGTCGTTCATCTTGCAAGTCAATGAGTTCGTCAACATTGAGAAGATGCGCACGCAAAGCCATTTGGAACTGCTCTTCTGCTTCCTCCAAGTCACGATCGAGCATCTGAATGAGAGCGTCTTTGCGGTCGACATCACGCTCATGATTTTGAGACCGCACCTCGACTTCTTTACGCAAAGCTTCCACTTTAACAAGTCTCATGATCTTCCGCCAATGGTTTTGGATCTTGAGTTTGTTCATGCGTGAGATCCGTTCCTCCTTCACCATAAACTCTTGAAGTAGAGCTTTCTTGGACACTGTGAGGCGCTTCAAATAGTCGTTCATCTCCATTCGTCGAATCGATTCTTGCAGTCTTCGTTCCTCCTCGGAAGTCTCACGGCCGCCGTCTTTTTTGCCTTTGCCATCTTTGCTTCGACCCTTGACAGCTTTGCCAAGTTGTGCACCACCACGGAGCTTCAAACTCAAGTGCAAAATCGATGGAGGCTCGTGAACGCGAGGATTGTTTCGAAGACTCTTTCTTCGTGGCATGTGGGTTGATCCTAGAGCTCTTTAGTGAGAGTTGTGAAACACCTCACTCGAACGAGCGATATACATAGCGGTCGTTGCGCGAGGTGTGTAACGGACAACTTCAACATCGCCGGCCAATCAAAGTGAAAGTTTGCACCAAACTTCGGTAGCTCCGAATTTTGAGCACACACGATGCTTATTTATTTTGTGACCCAAGGGTGTGCTAGCGCCTTGACAAGGATGGATTTGGTCAACCTTAGCAGTTGTTTGGATAAAATCCATCGGGTTGCAGACATGCACGTGGACGTGCCCACTATCAGATGTACCTACTCAGCGCGTCGGTAATGTGGTAGCAGCGATGATTCATGGTCCCTAACTTATTCAATATTCCAGTCGACACTTGACAAGCACCGAAATGGCAAGGCGCCGGTGCGAACCCAGAACTGGCCGCAAATGAGATCATTGTTGTACTAAGTCCAGGAGAAGCGACGTCACTTCCGCGCTCTTGTCTCAACCGTTCAGATCGCTGATTCTTGCATTACGAGGATGTAAACCATCCAAGCAAGCTTCCGGCGAAACGACGCAACAGACCAGCGCAGTCATCCGCAGCACAGATCTGACACAAACCCAAGAAGCGCGGCATGCGGTTCAGCTTGTTTGTAGTCGAAGCAGCGATTCCGAGGCTCCGATCGAATACGTTCAGACAAGGAAGCGTGATATCTCTGATTTTTTTGGTGCTTTGTTGGACCCTTTGTGGTGGGTTGCCGCACCCCACTCGAATCTTCGCCAACCTTGGCTTACATGTACAGTGCGCGCCGAAATTATAGCCGCACCTGAAAAGTGAAGCTCTTGCGGCGAAAACCGAGAACTTCCTGCAAACTAAGGGCCCCGAGGCCGTGATAAATGAATAGAAAACTTATGCAGCAAACGAAGTTGGAAAAGACCAAGTCGTCTTGGAGTTAGGAGGCAAAATCTATTTTTACGTCGGCTCAGAATTATAGCCGCAGGGGAAGGTTCTATACGAGAACGGCTCTAGTAACCTGTTTTAGCGCCTTTTAACAGCCGCGTTGCTTCCAGCCGCCTCGGGACGCTTCGTACTAGCTTCTTGATATACTCAGAATCAATGCGGGACCATTCTAGCTTGATCTGTCTGATCAAGTCGGCAGGCTTGTCAAATTGGCGTCCGTGTTGGAGGTGGTACTTCGTTGGCCGGGCACGTCGAAGAACCATACTAATTGAACGCAAAAATATCGTCTTGCTGCCACTCGGTAGTAATATTCATCGGTGGGGACTAGTGGCTTACAATCTTACTACGTCCGACGTTGACGAAAGTGGCGAGAACGAGATCGGTGGCGATTATTTCTCGCTAACCATCTAAGCCGTCAGAGTCAGAAGCAGCGACGACGCATTTTCCTCCAAAAAGAGCTAGAGTTTCAGGTTTCGCCTTTCAGCCACTGCATGGAAGGCGAAACCTGAAACACTGCATCTGGATCTACGACGCACTGGAAACCAGTCCTTAATAAATTAACGTCGCACACATCCTGTGCGACGTTCGTCACGTGAGTAGGTACCACCGTCGTTACGACTAAGTTCGAGCGAACAACTTCATGTGGTCAGCACCTTGCGAGTTGCAACGTGAAGGCTCTACTCTGCATCGACATGTCCAACATAGCTTGGTGTCCTCGCATCGACGATGCGAGGCTAGTCTGAGGCGTCAAGTCGCTTTCATCATGCCCATGATGTTTGACCAAGTCGCTCAATGCCCTCGACGCTGGACTATCGTGCACTTCCATTTCCAACGCCCACAAGACCGACACGATTGCAGTCGCTTTTGCAAAGACACCGCATCCTTCCGTCGTTTCCTACAGTAGCCGCGAAAGGTCAGCGAACCTTAGTACATTTGACGCACGGGGCCCCAGTGCTCATTTTCCAAAACGCTCCGCAACAACCTCGAACACCCATGGCAGTTGTGGCACCGGTCGATTGCTGCCTTCAGGATCTCCAATTCGCGCTGGCACGAGCCAACGCTGAAGTTCTGGCCACCACCGACATCGCCGAGAAGCGGGCCAAACGGGTGATGAAGAAGCGGCTGCAAGATCGCCTGTACCAGCGCAAACACCGCGCCAAACGCGAGCACCTGATCCAGTCGCTCGAACATGACGTGCATAGTCTCGAGATCAAGATCGCACGTCTGTGTCGAGACCTGCATCGCCGCAAAGTGGCGGGGGCCAATGCTGAGACTCAACGTCAGCAACAACTGCAACACCCGAACGGGTCGCTGCAGGACCACGCTCGCTCCGTCATCATGCAGTTCTTCCGCGTGTACCAGTACGGCTACTCGTTGCCGTTGGCCGGACGACAGGAGCGCTTCCTCCGTTCCATCTTGGCCACGGACGTCGAAGGTGTCGACCTTCGAGGCGTCGACGCCTTCGTGCAGCAGTGGCGACTCTACGATCAGCACTTTGCGCTGTGCGTGCTGGAGCCTCAGGCCTGGAAGACCCAAAACATCGGAGACCAGTCCGTCATGGTGGAGGTCGAGGTCATGGTCTACCTCCGTTGCCATCGCCAAACCATCGGCATGCTGTTCCCGAGTCTCAAGACGGGACAAGTGGATCCAGAACTCGTGCTGCCCTTAGTGACTGGCACCACCGCCGTCACGGGAACCTACACGTTCGTGGTGGATCATACAGGCTACGTGAATAGTCTCAAGGTGAGTTTGCAGTTGATGGAGACACTGCGACGAGTTCTTGGATCGCTCGAGAACGTGGTGCAGCTCACTCAAGGTGGTCGCATCGCACTCGGCAGCGGCACCATCACTGTTGTGTAGAGCATAGCTCAGCATAGTCGTATCGAAAAAAACATAGTGCGTTTGATTGTTCCGTTTGCGTGGACTGCCAGTAGTGTGTGGTTGGTTTGCACTAGCTGTTCTCAGCCACTCATGATCGATGTTGAAGACGTTGAAGTTGTTCACCTTAGGCAGACGTCTCGGTCGGTCGTCGCCGAAGATCTGAAACCTGTACCGAGATGTTGCTCTCAAGCGGATGTCGCCGATGGGATAGTGCTCCCGGACTTTTAGCAGAGCACTGCAGCTTTGCTGCCTTCGATCACTCACATTGGTGATGGTAACGATGGTGCTAACAGCAAAGACGAAGCGCTGCAGAATCAACAGTGCAGACCACTTGCACGTCGTCATGGCTGAGTATTGGTTCTTGTAAGACTAGTAGCAGTCGCTTCCGCCCAGGCAATAAGATGTCGTGGTGTCCAGCTCGGGGTGTGGAGAGAGCACTGAACATCGTGTGTCGAGTTGGCACGCACGCAAATTCAAACTGGTCGGCCTTCGGTCCGTCTGCACTTCACTGCTCAGAATATGTATTTGCTAACCAAGAACGCTGGCTGAACGCATTCTCCACAACGTTCGTGGGTTTGCAGTTGTCAACACGAGCGAAACGTCAAAGAGCTCTGGGATGAAGATGTCCAGCGAATTTTTCGCGGCCGACCTTAAAGACTCCAATATGATAGACAACCACATGCAGGCGCTCACGAATTGGTATTAGACCATTACGAGGGGAGGCGGCACGGCATAAATACGGGCGCAGCTACGAGAGCAAGAAGTCTACATTGTGTCGAGGGTCGACTCGAGGCTTGGTCGGCTGTGTACGCGTTTCCTCGATCTGGATCTGGCCCGTCGACGACGAGATGTTGGCACCCAAGAGCACCGAGGCAACATCCACCAGGTCGCCCAGTGCGCGTTGCAGAGCGTCGATGAGGTCCCATTCGGCGCTGAACCACGTGATAATTCCGGCCGAATCGAACGTGAAGCGGTATTTGCCGTGGATGTTGATGACATTGCCCGACAACTTTTGTGTGAGCTCCAGGTCGCCATTAAGCGCTGGATACAGCGTCACGATACCGTCTCGCCGAGCACGGATGCTGAAGATCGAGTCGACCACAACAACCGTGAGCTCACCGATCGTCGTAACGTTGATGGCCAGGACCTCGTACCGCGTGTATGCGAAAAAGTTGCAGTATCGCCGCCATTGAGTGACGACGGTGTCTACGCCCACGTAGTCGGGTCCTGCGGTCTCGGGTGTCATAACTGCACGTAGGAATTGCTCCTGCTGGTCGATATGCAACGGAGAAGCGCCGTACTGGAACAACCGGAAGTATTCCATAGCCACGCGGGCCGGAACGCCCCCGGCCGTGCCCCGCGACGCGAAAAAATTGTTGTCCACCAGCAGCTTCTGACGTTTGCGGGTGAGCAACTCGACTTCGGCCGCCATGTTCTGCACCTCGAGTTCAAGAGTGGCAGCTTTTTGCTTCTGTTTGGCGCGATGACGACGTTGATGGAGTTTGTATTGGAGACGACGGCGTAGCACTTTTTCGTCTACTTGGTCGTCCTGGCCAGCACGAGCCTTGCCTTTGCCGTTACCAGCTCCTGAATTGGCGGTATTCTGGCTCATGGTGAAAGTCTCCGGGCAGTGACGTACCCAAGAGTCAAGACCGACGAACAGGTCGAGACTCGAGTCCCGCGTTGGTGGAGAGTAAGGGATCGGACGGAGTGTCTCTCTTCGTTGGGGACTTGTTCGTCTTCTTGAAGACTAAGGAGCGCGAACGCGATGTGGGGATTTCGGGGAGGCGAACGACTGGGGAGTGGATAGCAGTGGAACGACACACGAAGCGTGCAGAGACCAAGGATGAAGGGAACGGGGCCAGCCGCTGGTTTGGCTAGCTGGCTTCGCGATCGCAAATGGTTTGGGACCCAGCAACAGTGTTGACAGAGGTGGACGCTTCGAGTGGCCACGTGGATTTTTGGCGGATGGGGCAGACTGACTCAGCGACTTGCATGAGTCAGGAGAAGAACGGCACCGTCGAATGGTGGACGTTTTGTCCTGTCGTGTGTCTAGCGTCGAAACGATATGAGCACATGGTGAAGTTTGCTGCCGGCTGGCCGGTTGCCTTGAGTTGCGAGTCAAGCGACGCCGACGTTCATGACAGGGTCCGTGGTCTCAGCTACATGTATGTTAAAACATGTCGTGGATCATTGCTGGACCTGCTCGGCTCCGCTGCTCTGCAACAAGCACACGTCGTTGAAGTCGTACCGTCGTATAGGAAGAGAGAGCAGCTTGTAAGGCGATCACGGTTGAACTTGGACGGAGACACGCCTCGACTAGCAACCAAAGGCCTTGCTCACCAGCCGTCCGCGTGTTACACGGCATCTGCCACCAGTTGCGAATCCACCAAGCAGATGTCCCCGAAAGCTCGTAATCTCGGTGGGGAACCGCGATTCCTCTCGTAAACACAAGATTAGACGTTGGCTCGAAACGCGCAGTCTGGTCGAAAGGCTCCACCAAAAATTCCATGCACATCGAGATGATCGAGAGCTCCAACGGGCTACGGCTCTTTGACTGGCGCCAGAGCAAAATGCTAGCTCGTCCTTCGTGCCACGCGCTCGGACTGACTCATCGCGGCGATGGAGTCAGCTTTGGCACACACCAAACCAATGTTGACCACGGTGCTGCAGTGTTACAAACGTGAGCAAGCGGGACAGCTCAAATTGAAGAAGCAGTTGACACGGTCAGTTGTGAGTCAAAAGGCTTTTCCGACGGGATTCGCGGGAGGTCTGTACATGTAGCCTCTAGGCGTGCTTTGCAGGAAAATGTTGGCAAATTTTGCTTCCCAAGTCTGAGTCAGTAGCTTTACATAATTCGGCCATTGGATATGAAGTTAGGCTCCCAGTTGAGTCAACAGATGCCTAAACCAGTGGATCTATCACCAACCTCCCAACTTCAGCGATCGTGCGGCTTCTTGCAGCTCTGAACGACTGTAGGAGCATGCAGTCCAAGGACGCATGAGAATTTGCACACGCTGTATGTTCCCTAACCTTTGGACATCGTTTGCCTCCGTTTGCCTTCCCTCTTGATAAAAAGTCCATGCGCTATGACGAACGCACGAAGACCAGGCTCCTTTCGGTGTGGTGACCTCGCTTTGCGCACCGAAAGCGTCCGCCGCGTGGACCTCCGTCCAACTTCAAACTACCGTCGTTGCATTCTTGGCCTCATTTCCAGCGGGAACATGCACATGCCTTGATCTGTGTTGCTCTAACGCACTCGTCCAGTACAATAAAAGATTGTTTGTCTGCTGCTAGTAGCAGCCGAAGCTCGCCGACTTCGCCAACCCCTCCACGCATCGAAGGCCGTGTTGCGAAATCAACTCCCAGCGGATGGTATCCCTTCTTGGTGTGAGATTCGCGCTTGTCTCTGTCACCCGATGACGCCCACAGTGGACGTTGGAAAGTGCCTCACAATCCTCGTTTTCCGCGTGTTGGTTTTGCAGCGAGCATAAGTAAGTTTGCAAGAGAGTACATGTACTACAATGATTCTTGCGCGCTCTAGCTCATTGCTATCATGCTGAAATTTCGCTCGGCCAGGATGGAGCCGAAGACAAGGTGATGTCGAAGACGACATCTCCTTGACTCATTCGTGGTTGACTCACTGCATTACTGCGAATCTGATTGATTATTCTTGCGACCAACCTGATGTCTATCTATCTATCTATCTATCTATCTATCTATCTATCTATCTATCTATCTATCTATCTATCTATCTATATATATATTGACAAGTTTTACCTTAATTTTTCGTTGTGTCAACTGCAAATATCACCCAAAACCATGAAATAAAGCAAAAATCGCGTATTCGCGAAGAGTTTGGGATAATTCGTATACAAATGACAGGTGTAATCATTTTGGGTGTTCTGCACGTTTCGTAGTCCAATAGTAACGGCTCCAGAATGAGCCTTTACGATTCGTATCGCATAGACGTCTTGGTTTCACTATGCACTGCAAAAAGTCCTTGATAGTGCGGCTATCCAACCCACTGGGTCAACTCGCCACAACAGGAACAGCAGACTTCGGCGCATTCGACAACCGACAACATCGGCAACAGCTGAGCGAGCTTCCCAACACAACACACTCGCCATTCGTGTCGACAGTGAACACGCTCATTTTGTCTCTTGCCGGCTCGAGGCACAACCAACAGTCCGCGCAAGTCATCAGCCATGGCTGCAGTCGCAGGCATCGTTGCCTTGGTGCCCTCGTCCACCAATGGCAAACCACCCACGCGCCCCAAACGCACCCAAGAACCTCAAGTGGACGAAAAAGTTCTCCGTCGCCGTCAACAGTATAAGTTCCACCAACGTCGCCATCGTGCGAAGCAAAAGGAAAAAATGATCGTGCTCACTCACGACGTGCAGCACCTACTGGCTGAGATCGAACAGCTCAACTACAAACGGCAGAAATTGCTTGTCGACCGCAACTGCTTCAGCTCTCGGGGTACCGACGCTGGAGTGCCCGCACGTCTCACCATGGAGTACTTCCGGCTATTTGAGTACGGCATCTCTCCATACAACCTGGGCCAGCAGGAACAGTTCCTTCGCTCCATCATGACAGCCCAGACGGTAGGACCGGACTACGCAGGTGTAGAAACTGTCATCGAACTCTGGAAACGCTTCAGCGACTTCTTCGTCTATAGCCGATACGAGCTCCTCTCCATGAACGTGTCCACCTTAGGGGACTCCACAGTCGTCATCATGGACACCAACTTCCACATCAGCTGTCGCCGAGACGGGGTGATCACGCTGTATCCATCGCTTCGTCACAATGTGGATCTGCTGCAGAAGGTCATCGGCTCCATGCTCGTCGTCCCGGTCCAGTACCGCTTCGAGTTTGACGCCAACGGTATCGTCACATGGTTCAGCGCCGACTGGGATCTCGTCAAGGCGCTAACCGCCATAGTCTCGCTCGTAGACGCCGCGTGTATCCTTGCTGGCGCCAACATCGCCAAAACAGGGCAAATCCGTAGCAACGTCGAGGACATTCGACAGTCTAGCAACGTCCAGAACGATGTCAGTTCCCCTGCCCAGCAGCCAGCGGTAGACCCTCGCCATAGTGTCGACTTCTTACTCTCGTAACGTAGAGACCGCTCTGTATTTATCCAATCCACGTCGATCTCATCCTATCATCGCTTTCTTCAGTCCGACTTGTACATACGGTACTGTACATTCCGTCTCTTCCTGCGTTGTAAAATCGTGGGGACGTCACGTTAGCATCGCCAAACAATCGTCAAGATGGGAAACATCACGGGCACACCGCAAAAACGCATGAAAGAATTGCATAGAGCAAATTGAAAGCATTAATGCCATGCCTACGCAAAAAATAAAATAAATCACGCTAGGCCGTTGTGAGTCCTGAAAGGTGTCCACACTATGCCCGAGCATTCCGCAAGTTTGGCTAAAAAGCGAAGAGAAAGCATGTGAGCTCAGCCCATGGTTAAATGCGTGGGTAAATAAAGGCTTACCTTCTTGCAGCTAGGCCCGTCTTCAGCTGCAATTGCTTTGCGTGTAACGCGCTCCTTTGATGAACATTTGACCTCGTCCTCGTTTCCTTTCTCTTCAACAATTGCGCCCGTTCAACGTGATCTAGCTGGCAGCAGTGACGATGAGGCAGAAGCTGGTCCATTTGAGTAATCCGATTTAGAGTACGACGCTATTGGGGTCGATCGTCGTGGCACGAATGCATCTGACTCGACTCTGCTATCACTTGAGTCGTCTACAAAAGTCCTTTTCCCCGGTTGACGCTTTCCTAACACCGAATGGCGCCGCGGTGGTGTTGCCAGTGATTCACTTGTGTCGTCTTCATTATTCCCATTTTTCTCCTCTGCATCTGAGACCTCTCTTTGGATGATCATGAAGGCCGAACGCTTGCGTTTATGTAAGGAGGTTTTCAACGAGCTTCCGGGAGGAGAATTCATCTTCATGAAATGCGTAGCAGAATCCCTGGGTTTGATAGGTGACAGGGAAGTCTGTAGTCAAGCAACAACAAATGCGTAAGAACAAAGAAATCAATAGCGTTTGAGCCGGAGAACACGGCGATACGTACACTTAGTCTTTGACCACGGGATACCAAATTTACTCCCAATAACTCAGGGGCCTCAGGCTCCTTCCTGCCTCCAGGTGTAGCAAGTGTGCTCGGTCTGCCGGGGCTGTAGAGATATTTTGGCAGGAAAATCGTCCCCGGGAATGGCTTCAGGTTCGATTGCTTCTTGATCTTCTTCTTGAGAAGGACAGTGGTGCTGTCGATCAGAGAATAAATATTAACGCCATCAGGAGATGCCACATCATGGCATTGGGATAGCTTCGTCAAAATCTGGAGCAAAAAGGCGATGTTATCTGCGGCGGCAGCGTTTGTCGACACTAGTCCGTCTAAGAAAAAGCCCAAATATGCTAGTTGGTCAGTCCACAGAGCGCTATGTAAAACCATGATGGTAGGTGTTCTCTCCACCAACTGAACTGGAAATTTGGGATGATGCGCCAGAAGATGAATAACGTATGGCAACGTGTACTCCGGTACCATAATTGCACTCATGAGGGGAGATCCATTTCCTATTTGATCAGGACTGGTGATCTCCGATTCATAGGAAGACGTCGCGTCAAACATTCGTCGCATGCGCTCAACTGCAATCCTGAGTAGATTTCGGGCTACTTTCTTCACACTGGTGCTTGATTCTGTAGCAGATAACGCCAAGTAACTGAGGTACTTGTGCGGATGCTGAACAGGCTGTTTCATTAAGTGCGAAGTCAATTTCTTCAAAAACTTGCGACGAACATCTTCACTTGAATCTTGCACGGTAAGCCCAAGCAAATGCCACTCGGAGACAGTCACTGATGCCTCTAGCTGCCTGATGCGCATGATTTTCATGAGACTGCATGAAGCGGTGGCTCGAAACGTTGCAGCCAGGGCAGGGGTAGATGCATGTGACTTCCCTTTCGAACGTAAAATCCCAAACAGCAATTTGATCAGTTTTGTGCCACCTTTGAGAAAGCCTGATGAACTCATTGTAGATTTTCCATGCACCAGCAGATTCACGGCAACCTTAATAGCCAAGCAGCGAACCTCTGTAAACTTTGCTACAGCAGGTCTATTACACTTTGTTGTGCGTTCTTTAGAGGTAGGTGTGCCAGGGGGTTGAACATGTTCGTCCTTGCCGATTAGATCGTCTATCAGATGCGTCCACAAACTAGCAAAAGGAGATTTATCCACAGAGAAAGTGTGGCTGCAGCGCTTCGTAAAGACTCCCAGGCTCTGTAATGCTGGCAATGCTCGGAAATTATTGACCGAGGCAAGATTCTTCTCCGAACACAACTTGCTGATGAGCTGTGCTGTTTCCTTCGTGCTCCCATAAAAATGGGAAATAGCAAAAGCAGCCAATTCTGCGGCCCGACTTTCCTTGGCAGTGTTAGCATTGTGCGCTTGGACGTAACTGTCTCCTATGCAAAATTTGTGAAGCTGGACAATTAAATCGTTAGATAGCGTGCTCGTGTTATCAACTTCGGCTTCTGGAGCGTTTCCAAGACCAATTGTATCAGCCCAATGCCGTGAGTAATTGGCGAGAACGTGCAATGCTCCAAGCACCACTCGCGGATCCTTGAGCAGTGGTTCCTCTTCGTCATCCTCATCGCTCGTAACAGATAAATTCGAATCGGACCCATTTTTGCTTTCAACCAGAATCGCTGTAACCTTATCATGGATGAACGGAGCAAATAATTCTGGGAGTTCATTCGACGCCATCACTAGCAGATCAACAATACTGCGGTTCTCCCTCGATGGTCGTCCCTCACTTAAGAGTAAGAAATCCAATAAAGTACCAACTGAACCTTGATTCATGGTCAACAAAGAAAATTTTCGGCACAGTTTCTTCAAGAACTCTCCCAACGGTGTCTTTGATCCAACGCATCGAATTAACTGGTCTCTTGCATGACGGTATTCATGTTGACTCTTGGAAAAGTCACACAACTCACCCATGTGTTTGAATACACTGTGATCCTTCCACATCGATAGCTGATCCAGCAGTTTATTCAGAGTCTGGACATCCGAGAATAGGGGAGACAGTCCATCAAAGAGTTGCTGCTTCGCTTTCTCTAGAGTCCGAATGTCTACCTCAGCGGCGCGGCTCCTGTGGCGGTGCTGAACTTTAAACTCAACAAAGTTTTTGCAGACTTCTTGACACTTGGCTCTTTCGCTGAAAATCCGCCGTAGGGCTTCTATCGAAGTAGCATCCAGCATATGAAAAATAAATAGAAGTCCGTTTGTGCGAGTCCGTTCAGATAAAGCCTTAGGCAACAGGAAATCGTCGAGGAGCTGAATCACACGGAGTTTCAGCTCTTGTTGGGGATATGCGTAACATTTCAGTACGTAACCAGGAATCCAGCCTAGTTTCTTGATGTGCGCTACAGGAATGGTGCGGTGGTTGAGCGAGAGTAACTTGTCTTCCTTTCCTTCATTATCTTCCCAGAGTGAGGAAATGTGCGTACTAAACACTTGGCTGAGCCCTGTCATGGTCTCCTTTCTCAGCGCTACTTTCTTGTCTTTCATGCGCTCACCTACAGCTCTGATGCAGTCGTCACTTATGAGGTCCACATAATTCGCTGCAAAGTCGCACAACTCATGCACCACAAGTTGCCGCACTTCCCACTCAGGATCGCTTAGCCGTAAAATAAATTCTTTCTCAAGAAGATTAGCCAGATCGGTCTTTTGCTCCCAGATAGGCACACTTACTGTTATCATCTGAAGACGTATTTCCTTACTTGCATCACGGAATCGGCCCAGGAAATCACGGAAATTCTTCATATATTGGTGACCGTAATCTGCGTGTGAAGACGCAAACAATTTTCCCATGATAGAAATCGCCTCTGATCGTGTTGCAACTTCGTCCACTTGAAACTGTAAGCACACATTGGGAAGTACATACAGTAGTAGCGACGGGTTAACTTTGTGCACCTCATAAATGAGAGTGTACACGTGTTCCTTGAGTTCCAAAATCTTCTGTGATCCCAATCTACCTGGGCCGTCAATCAAAATGCTATTGAAGAAATTCGACAGCGGGTTTTGCAAGTAATCACTGGTTCTCCGAATTAATTCTCGTGCCATGTGAGACGGACTTCTCTTCAATATGATGCCATTGTCTGCATCCATCTCAATTTGATGAGAGCTTGCATCAACTAATGGTCTCAAAATCACATCTAGCAGCGGTTGTTCCACATCATTAGTCTCCTCAATGCATGTCACCATAATACTCAGCATCAGGTTTTCAACCTTAGCTGAGTGTTCTTCTCCAATCGCATCAAAAAGTGCCTGAAACAACTGCACCATCACTCTCTCCTCATCTTCTTCAGCAGTAAAGTCCAAACCAACCACTAGTAAACACGATCTCGCTGTTGCCAGACTCTCCAGCACTTGGAAGTGGAGCAAATCACTAGACGTTGTCGTTTGTTCTGGAGTGAGAGCTCTCAGCTGCTCAATAAGCAGCTGGAAGACGCGGTACAAGTCTTCATTGGAGCTGAACGGCGAGTCAGGCGATGACACACGCAGGATCTCCACTAGACAACAGGCCACAAGAGACCGAATGTGTTTGTCCTTGTGCTTCAACAGCCTTTCCTGCAAGAGCTCTGCAGCTACAAGGCCGAGCGTCTGGTTGTCCATGACTCCATCTTCTCGTTGTCGCTGTCTGCTGGGCACGTTTTGCAGCGTCTCCCACGTCTCTTTCAGCCGTGCACTGAGTCTGGATGTGTTGCGTCCTGCTGCTGCTAAAAAGGTACCTGAGAAAATCGCTGCGTCTGATTCCGCGAAACTGATTCCGGCCTTTTGCGGCGTTTGATTCTGAGTCTGCTGCTCCAACACATATTGCGCGTCCGGGTCTTCGTCCTTGAACTCTTCTTCTTGAGAGGTACGCATCGACATCCTGCTCCGTCGGATGGCGAGGCGCTTGGCGGCTGTTGTGGCGCGCGTCGTGCGTGGGGCCATCGCGAGCGAGGACGCAGAGTGATGGTCCTCGTGTTTGCTTTTGCCTTCCCGCTTTTAGTTTTTGTTAGCGCGTTTCCTTTGGTGTGGTATACATAACCCTGGAGTAAGACACCCATGAAAAGTACTTCAACTTCGCGGAGATTGTATTGTTGTGAACGTAAATCTCTACACTGCATAATCTCTACACTGCATAAATTTGTAGTAAGACATACTTAACAGTAGCGCGCTCGCGAACTCGCGCACGAAGTCTTTTAGCACTCTGCAATGGAACTACATCCCAAAAAGGCAACATCTGTGCAAATCTGCCGTTGTAGTACGGTACATTTTTTGCAGACATTTGTGCAATACTCTTAGATAGGACGAGGAAATGTTTGTACTGTATCTACATGTACTTTTAAGTCACCAACTGGGCAAATACCAATCACCAACGTACGATGAACTTTCAAAAACATACATACCGCATTGTAGTAGTAGCCCAAACACGGAAAACTGCAGCATGGTTTTCGTCAAGGATACAAGTCAGTAGCATACCTGACGCTATTGAAGTAGATGCTCGGTACCTGAGTGACCGTGTGTACTCAATCAGGCGAATGAATCAGCCACAAAACGATACGTAAGAGTTTCTGGCAACAGATGCGTGTGTGAGAATTTGTTCGAAGTATGTTGGGACATGATGATGTGCGGCTTGCTTGAGTTTGAAGCTGTCGTCATAGTGAAAGAGGGACGGGAAGACCGTGATAAAAGACGTCATGGAGAAACGTGGGAGCAACAGTGGGTCCGACAGCTGTGAGATTTGAACTCACGCGGGTTACCCCAATAGATTTCTAGTCTATCGCCTTAACCTCGGCCAAGCTGTCGTTAAAATTTCAACAAAATTCACACCTTCACCTACTTAAAAGTACTCGATTACAAATGACTGATGGAAGTTAACCAAAAGAGCGAAATGAGACTTCATAATGACCTCCAACAATGACCAGGTGAGCTCAATGCGGCACATGCTACACTAAACCTGTTAACAAACGAAATAATGTGCAATACGGCTTCGTATGACTGCATTGCGATCGACAGGGTAAACGCCGGTCGAGCTGACGCAGTTGAAGCAGAATTGCGCATTACTTGCCGCTATGCAAGCGCCGATTTTGATGCTGGAGGATGGTGCTGCAGACGGATAGGTCGCCGAACTCTAATGCAGAGCTGGCTGTGTGCATGGATAGATACTACGTTAGCCGTCAGACCAGCGATGCAGTTGATATCAAATTGCAGGAGGAGTTGCTGAACGTTCGAGATCGGCGATGTGGCTGTTACCGAGACAATATCGTTGGAGTTCTACGTGGTGTGTGCTTCCGGTTCGTATGGGTGCTCCAGTTGTGGACGAGAAGACACAAGACGCGAATGTTGATGCGTGCATGGAAGAACACAGGGGATTTGAGTGGCTCGAGGCTGCCGATTTCGTACGCCAACAACCAGTTCCTCAACAACTGCAACCATCGCTGTTATGCAGGCTGCAGTGGATCAAGCGGAGCGGTTGACAACACAGCAACAGTGCTGACAGCTCGCCATGAAGATTACCATGCTGCTCATGATGCTAGTGACCCGAGCGGATAATATCCGGGATATGGCTTTAATTGCTGAAATCAGGGCGAATTCGACGGACGGCAGTGTAGCAAAGGGCTATGCAACTGCGCTCTCTTTATGTGCCAATAGTTGGACGGACTAAAAAAAACGACGCATTGCGGGCTATCCCATTTACTTCTAGGTTTGCCGTGGAAAAGGTAGAGTTATAAAGAGATAGCAAGAAGTCTACGGTTGTCAGCTTATTGTGGGTTTGATTGTTGATGTTAAGGTATCTGGAGTCACACTCAGGCATGTAGTGTGGTGAAGTGAATCGCAGCTTCGCAGACCACCGAGCTTTCAAGG